>JAYEVB010000027.1:0-23248 GCA_036346415.1 Raddia guianensis | reverse complement strand
CCTTCCGGTGAAGATGAGCTTATATCGTCGCTCAGCGGTGTAGAACCACCTCGTCCACCACCGCCCATTGAGTCAGCGGTGGTGGATGCGAAGTGCAGCAGCGTCGTCGTGATGGCCCGGGCTTGAGTAGTAGCACCCAATAGCGGCGGAGCTGCTCCCGTTCTGCAATATAGTAATGGAGAATAGCCCGCGGCGGATCAATGCCAGATAGCCTTCGCACGGGTGTGCGAGGCAACCATCTGGAGGATCTTTGTTCGGATTGAGTTCGCCACCTCCAATCCGATGATGTTCAAGAAGGCCTCTCTGAAGTCGCTCTCGGGAGACCTCAGCCCGAGCAGTGCGGCTGTTGAGAAGTTGATGAACTCTCCCTCAGCGGCTCGAGTTTCCTCCTCCACGAGGCGGCCTCGGCTACCCGGCATCGATGTGGCCCTCTTCCTCCCAAACTCTCAAGTCCTCCTCGGATCTTGCTAGAGCTTGAACTTGGCCATAGCGGTTCTCGAGTTGGACGAGCGAGGTTTGGTGGTGGAGTTTGGGTGCTTGGAGGCTGAGTGCGGTTGGAATTAGGGCTTGGGAAGGAAAGGCGCGAGGCAGTGGCTAGCCGTGGCGGCAGGGAGCTTTATAGTCCCATATCTGCGCAGCTACGCAGCGGTTTGTCACAAAGCGGCTAGTTTTTCTTTATGCTGACTAGGTAAAGCAGTCGCTTTGTTTTCCTTCTTGGCAGACAGGAATTACCGTTGGTCTCGCCAGCGGATACCTTTTCAGCGTCCGTGGCGTGAAATGTTACTTTCGGCGGATGAGATTCCTGTTGATTACAGCGGAGTTACTTTCGGAAGCTGATCGGGATTGCTTTCGGTCGAACAAGTTACATTCGGTTGAACCATAACTTGTTCGGTCGTATGTTGCGTCTTTGTGGCAGCAAAATTTCCCTCTTAGTGACTTGGAGTCTCAAGAGGAAGACCCGCTCTAGTGAGTCCTTCCACTTGAGTCTCGGGGGCTAGGCAGCCGGGGATAAAATCACGGCCCATTGCCATGGCCCACTCCTGGCGGCCAATTGAGGCACCTACGGGGGCCCGGCTCCTGGAAGGTTCTATCGAACCCATGTGCATCTTGCCGACAGCCCCTTGGTGGCGCGGTCTTGCGTAATAGCCTAGGATTAAATGTTTGAGTCCGACTTCGAGCGAGTTCACTGCGGCTACATGAAGACCGGACGTTGGTTTCCCGGATTGAAGTAGACGTCGTGATCCCCAAGACTAGGAGGATGCCTTATCTACCTCGGGATATATTCGACATGTTGAGTTCGTTACGATCTCGTAGTTAGCCCGGCCCGGTAATCCCTCGGTAGGTCGGTTTGCTCTGTACTATATAAACTATGCCCCTACGGCGTTTAGGGGGCATCTGGCATCGAGTTTACATCTGGCCAAGAGCTTTCGCATCTTAGCACTTCGTAGACACCTGATCATTGCATTATCGCTCTTGTACACCATAATCTCGCCGAGACTTGTTAGTCTCTGTCCGAGCCACCTCTTAATATTCATCCTTGTTATATAAGAAAGGCCGGACGTAGGGCTATTATCTCTCGAGAGGCTGAACCAGGATAAAAACCCCCGCTCCTGTTCGTTCTGTTCGTGGTTGTTCGGCGTGTCTCCCATCTCACTTCTAAAGAACCTTAGCGACTTGAGATCGTTATCTCAACCGTCGCAAGTGCCAAGGGCATTCACAAAAGGTTTAGCTCTTCCAACTCGGAACGGACTCACACTCCGACCGAGGTCCTGGATAGCAGCTCAAGGGAAAACATGTCAATGCACTCCCATTTCTCTGGGCATCACGGCTAGCAACCTGACTGAGCCGAACCATCTGGGGCTAATCAAGGCCTCGGGATCAGAGTGTTAACGTCGAAAGAGCAGATCATTCTTCAAAGCTACCATGAACGACATATATTTGATGCGTTTAGACACCAGACTTTTCAGCATACACGGTCTTATGACCTGATGTTACTAATTAAGACCGGCCTTCTGGATGACTTTACTGATGCCTTTCAAGCGGTCGGCTAGAACAATTTTGTTCCCATCACGGAAAAAGATTCGCGCCATCTGACCCTTTAGTTTCTAAGTACTCTTCGCATTCATGATAATGGAACTAGATACTCCTTTAGATTTTTCAATGAAACATTTGAGTGCTCATTGCAAGATCTAACTAGACATCTATGTTTCTCCATGAGATGTAGAGTCACTCCTGATAGGCTAAAAAGCTTTCACCGTGATGATTTCTGGCAAGGAATACACAATTACACCCCACATGAATGAATTTCATAATCCTACTCTTAGATTAATGCGCCGGTGGCTTGCTATAGTTATTAATTTTAGACATGACATGTGTATTGTGTGTCTGGATGAACTACAATACCTATTTGTCGTGGTCAATAAAAAAACCTATAAATCCAATAGCAAACATGGTATTACACAGGCTAGAGATGAGAAACTTGATAGGTGAAATAGATTGCACTTCTCTTGTCACCCGCATTGCGGAAAGTTTGGTGGTTTTAGAGAGTGCCGAAGTGGCCTTCTTAGAGGAGCCATTCCCATTAGTAGGGAAGGACCACTTAACCCAAGGGCACATTCTGAGGGTAGATGAGTTTGAAGCCCACTGTATGAGATTTCCGAGGACCACGGTTGAGGTCCGTTTACCTAATCAAAGGCACAACCTCTACATCGCCCAGAATCTGACCCTCAACTTTAGTGTCTTAGAACCCCGTGTCACAACATTTTTGTACCAGTAACTCGTAGTCGTGCACGCCACCAGCGTGAGTTTGAGCAGCACACTCAACCCGAACACAGCGAGCCCCACCACGATCCGTGGATGGGAGCCGCCGCACCACCTCATCAGTTTTACCCTAATGCCCGGTGGGATCAATAGAACCCAACTGCCCATGGGTACGCTCCACAAAGATTCGAGGGATGGGGCACCATTATCACGAAGCTGGGAGCTCGTGGCGACACGAATCTGGAGGGTCCCAACACCAACATGATCGAGGTCCCTCTGTAGGACGGGAAAGGTCGTCATCGGCCCGATACCCTTCCTATTTCGAGCCCTTTGCACGAGATCTCCACACAATAGGAGAGAGTGGACACATTAGTAGATGACATGGGCAATGTTCGTCAAACACTTGCCCGACACACTAGGTACCACGAGGAGACGAACGAAAACCTTCAAGCCAACACTGATGCTATGATGACTGGTGCCAACACTTTCACAGCTTGCTTCCAGCACATGGGTTTTGACCCACCAGCTCAATAAGGTACGCCCCATCTACTCTCCCACTTCCTTCGTTGTTGTCACTGTTGTTGCTTCTTCTATTGTTGTCAGAAGCCTTGACAGATTACCCTACCTTGCCTCGCCTTACCTGTTACCATGCCTTGCCCTATTGTAAGTTCAAGCCTCCCATGGGCTAATTGATTTTGGTAATTGATGGCAACTAGGCCGTACAGCTGGAACGCCAAGGATAAGGACCTTTGTTTTATAGTTCTTCTATTTTCCTTGTGTGCGTCTTTGGCTCGACTTCATCTCTCTCGGTTGCGTGGTCCCACCGAGCATGTGATGGGGTTCCGAGAGTGCCGGTGTTAGCCTTTAGCTAACCATCTGAGCTGTCCGTGGTTTCAGAGCCGCCAAGTTTCAAAGCAGATATTTTCGTCAGGCGCGAAATTTCCGACTAAGTGTCCAACTATACCGCTAAGTCCACAAATCGACAAAAGTGTTCGACCCAAGACGGGCAACGAAAAGGCGAGAGAGACTAAGTCCGGCGGATATGCGAAATTAGACACCGTTGACGGCGTCCGACGCCATCGGACGGGTCCGACAACGACGTTCCTCAATGCCGAACGAGCTCGAAAACGGCTAAGTCCCTGTGCGCTATCGCTTCGCGGACGGGTCGTCTGCCCATCGGATGGCGCCCAATCAAGCTCAAAATTAGCCACCACAAGACGTCCGGACGGGTAACGACAGCGTCTCGTCAACGGGAAGAGGTCGCCGTGTTCGTGGAGAGGTCGCCTGTTCGTGGAGAGTCGCCGCCTGGGGCCGGTGCCGGGAGGTCGCCTGCGTCGTGGAGGTCGCCTGCACGCCGAGGGTCGCCGTGTCGGGAGAGGTCGCCTGCTGTTAGGAGAGATCGCCCGCCGCCGGGAGAGGTCGCCCATGCTCGGGAGAGGTCGCCGATCGGCCGATCTGAATCTCGCGATTTAATCTGAACCGGCCCATTTCTAGGTTTTCGACTTATGCCTATAAATAGGGGCTAGGAGCAGGAGAAACTTGAGAGAGCCTCACCTAGCAGCCACCCCTTGCCCTTAGACACCAAGAGAGCTCCTCCCATGGTTCCCACCTCCACCTAGGGTTCCATGTGCTTGAGGGATTGAGAGAGAAGAAGAGAGGAAGAAGAAGAAGAAGAAGGTGACCCTACCTCCTCTCACCCATCTCCAAGGTTTCCCCAACTCCCATGGTGTTCTTGCCCTAGTTTCATGGTGGGAGATAGAGGAAGTGGTGAGAGACGATCTCGGATCCAAGGTTTTGGGATTCCGTCACGGGAGAGATTGTCGCCACGCCACTAGCTTCATCAACTCAGACAACTACATCGACGTGTGCAAACCCATCATTCGCTGGTGGTCACCGCCTTGTGTGGGTGCATCCTCTCCATCCGCTGGAGACCTCAAGTCCGCTGTGTGTCGGGCGGCCATCTCCGTGTCGGGGTGCCAAGGTATCCGTGTGTCGGATTCAAATCCTCCATGTGTTGGGGTACCTCATGTGTTGAGGTGAAATCCACCGTGTGTCGGTGGTCGGTGCCGTGTGTCGGTGCCGTGGGTGTGAGGAGCTCTCGCGGTGAGAGAACTTCGCCTGCGTGGAAGGTTTGGAGCTCGCCACCATGTGTTGGTGAAGAGCTACCACGAGTGGATTGAGGGCTAGGGACAAAGGGTCCCGACTCCTCCGTGTGAGAAGGTTTCTCAATCGGAGACGAGGTGCTCAAGTGTTGAGCACCGAACTTGATAAACAACTTCGGTTTATGCCTTCTCATCTCACCTGCTTACTTCCACATTGGATTGATTGCTTATGCGTGTGAGTGCCATCGTGCTCCTTGTAGTCGCTTCGTGCTTATTGTGATCGCTTCCAACTAGGCTATAAATCTATCGATAGCTTGGGTTCCTAATCACTAATTAATCAAGCTAATTGAAAGAAGTAAAATTTGAAAAAGCCGATTCACCCCCCCTCTCGGGCTAGGATCCTTACAAGTGGTATCAGAGCTCGGGTCTCTAGTTGCTTAACCGCATAGAGATGGCCGATGGGGGTAGTGTAGCCGCCAATAGGATTCCTCTCGCTTAGTGGCACTAATTTTAGCTTTTGGAAGTTAAGCATGAAAGTGTTTCTCCGTGCCATGGGAATGGATGTTTGAGGGTCAGAGTCTCCTCATGGTGTCACACTCACTAACATACTCACACACCCGCACAAAACAAACTCTTAGAGACCGATGCTAAGGCTATGAACGCTTTGTTTTGTGGTTTGGGCATGGAGGTCTTCGATAGAGTTAGTAATCTCACTAGTGCACACGAGATATGGATCACACTCATTGAGATTCACGAGGACACTTCAGTGTTAAGGAGGGTAGACTAGTGGTTGTCAAGGAGCGCTATGATCGATTCAGAATGCTTCCAAATGAAAATGTCAATGCTATGTTTATTCGGCTTAACCCCATCCTTAACGAGCTTAAGGGCTCGGTCATCAAGTTGCAAATGATGAAGTGTGCAGTGAAAATGTCATGGATTCTCCCCAAGAAGGACTAATGGACATCATCACCTACCTCACCAACAGGTGATGTGGAGAAGTCGGGTTCTCACAGTTTGCTTAGCAAGATCACCAAGCATTCGAGATGATGCTCCTCAATGATCATGAGGATTCTCCTGCTCACCAAGAATCAAGTGGTTGCTCTCAAGGCCAAAGGATCCAAGCAAAGTGGTCTCAAGTCAAGTCAAGTCGAGGACAAAGGCGAGATGACATGGAATGAGCTCGAGGAGGGCTTCCAACACTTCGGCCTGTTCATGAAGCAAGCTGGCCAATTCATGAGCAGAAATGGTTATCGAGGCAAGAAGAGGATGAGCAGAAACACTCATGCATCATATCGATGCTATGAGTGTCAGGAGAAGGGGCACATCGCCTCTATGTGTCCCCAGAATGGCAACACCCAGTACAAGGATAAAGGAAAGGAGAAGGGCGATGGCGAGAAGCTGAGGCACAATGACAACAAGAAGAAGAATTCCCATAAGTCAGGGATCAAGGGTCGCTCCTCACAAGGCAAGAGGCTAGCCTTTGTAGGAGAATGGGTGACCGATGACAGCTCCAGTGACACGTCAGCTTCAGGAGATGAGGAGGAGTCAGCTGATCAAGGATTGACCACCATGGCGATAGTTGAGTCTATGCCACCTCCTCCAGCTTTCACACCAAGATGTTTCACGGTGGTCGCTGAGCCTCGAGAGTGGTACTCTGATGATGATGGAGTTTCTTCCACTACTTCCTCTATATCGGCAAAGGCTTCATCGACTCCTGCTGGCACTTCTAAGTGCCTGATGGCTCGACCTAGTGGCGAGGTGAGCGACTCTGGTTCTAACTCTGATGTGGATGTCGAAGTCATGCGTGATTGTCTTAGGAAAGCTTGTGAGCGCTATAAGCATGAGACACTAAAGAACCTAGAGCTTGGTAAAACCTTGATTGCCTTGCAAACTAAGTGCAAAAATCTTGTAACTAGATGTGTTAGCTTAGAGTCTGAGCATGACACTTTGCTAGGTTCTAACAAAAATCTGTCATCTAAGTGCAATGTGCTAGAGCAAGAGCGCGATGCTTTGAATGAATCTCTAGATGATCTCATGATTACTTACCATGCACTTAGGGAGAATCATGAAACACTTCTGGCTAAGAATGATGAGTTGGTTGCTTTGTCTCTTGCTCAACTAGTTGATACTACTCCTGTTGATGCTGTGGATGTTGTTTGTGCTATGTCTGTTCCTTCTGTTGCCATTGGACCTGTTGTCGACTTGACTCTTGCTTGTCCTGAAGTTGCCCATGATTGCACTGTGCTGGCTTCCACTTCTAGCAGTTCCTCTAGCAACACACTAGTGTGTACCCACGATAATCAGAATTTGCACTAGCAGCTAGGGAGCTTGCTATTGAAAATGCTGAGTTGAAGTCAAAACTTGAGAAATTTGATAAGGGGCTTGGGAAGTGTTATGAGGGTAGCTTGGCCCTGGACAAGATGCTCATGGAATAACGAAAACCCTCCCAAAAGGGTGGCTTGAGTTTTACCCCAGAGAAGCCAAAAGGGAGGAAGAAATCAAGTGTTCCTCGAGTATCTACCATGAGGCAAAGTTACTATCATACCTATCCCAAGAAGAGACACGGTAACAACTTGCACACTAGCAACAATGTTTCTAGGATGCACAGTGGGCACAACACTTGGCATGATCCTAGGTACAACACTTGGAATGGTCCTAGTTTCTACAATAACTGGCAAGGTCCTAGGTACCACAACACTTGGCAATTACCCAGGCAAAATTTCTGGAATGGTCCTCCTAGGCACAAGCACAACATTGGTAGGACACTTTCTCCTAGGAACCAAAACTGCAACACTCCAAATCACACACAGCCAAGATTCCCAAGAGCGATAATCGAGTCAGATGATCGCTACATACTAAAGAGAAATTCCCAAGGTAGAGTGACGCTAGATATGTTGGGCTCAAGTCCGAGAATGAGCACAAGGCACATGTTTGGGTGCCCAAGTCATTGATTGATCGTTTTGCTCTTAGTGTTTCGGTTTGAAGGTTAACCCTCGGGACCTCCTGTGGGTCCCCGAGTCACATAAGGATCTTCTCGTAATGAACTACCGGAGTGGAGGGTGCCATTGGATCATCGATGGGTGCACTCAACACATGACCGGCAACCCCCGGTTGTTCACCTCAATAGGGGAGGAAGGCAAGATTCCCCCCAAGGTCACTTTTGGAGATGGAAGCAAGAGCAAGGTTCTGGGAGTTGGAAAGGTAGCAATTTCTTCAGATCTTTCAATTGACAATGTGCTACTAGTGAAAACTTTGAGCTATAATCTCCTCTCTGTTGCCCAAATATGTGATTTGGGGTTCCATTGTAATTTCTCACCTGAGAGCTTGTTGGTTTTGGACAAAAATAAAAAACTTGTGTTCAAAGGCTTTCGGTTTGAAAATTTGTTTCTTGTGAACTTTGATGAGCCTGCCGCATCTGTCTCAACTTGCCTTGTCGTCAAAGTCTCACTTGGTTGGCTTTGGCATAGGCATCTTGGACATGTCGGCATGGCAAATTTGAAAAAACTTTTCAAAAACGAGTTGATTATTGGGGTGCAAGAGGTGATATTCGAGAAAGACAAGCTTTGCAGTGCCTGTCAGGCCGGCAAGCAAGTGGCAAGCTCTCATCATGTCAAGAATGTCATGTCTACATCTCGACCTCTCGAGCTTTTACACATGGATCTTTTTGGACCAACTACCTATGTGAGTATTGGGAAAAATCTTTATTGCTTGGTCATTGTTGATGACTTCTCCCGATACACTTGGGTTTTTCTTTCCGACAAAACTCCAACCGAGATGTTTTCAAAAAGTTTGTAAAGAAAGCCCAAAATGTTTTTGATTGTACCCTCAAGAAGGTGAGAAGTGACAATGGAACGGAGTTCACTAACACTTCTGTTGAGCTGTTCTGTGATGAGCTAGGGATTGATCACCAGTTCTCAGCCACCTACACTCCTCAGCAAAATGGGGTGGTCGAGAGGAAGAACAGGACGCTCATTGAGATGGCGAGGACAATGTTAGATGAATACAAGACTTCACATCTGTTCTGGGCTGAAGCAATCAACACACTGCCATCAGATCAACAGATCAGATCTTCACAAGCTCTCAAGAAGACGCCCCACGAAATGCTAGTGGAAGACGCACCAAATGTCTCCTACTTGTGGTCTTTGGCTGCAAGGTATACATCAAGAAGAAGCGGGAGCACTTGGGCAAGTTCCAGAGCAGAGTTGACACAGAGTTTTCTTGGGGTACTCAGCCAGAGGGTCTTCTTTCAGGGTGTACAATGAGGGCAGTGGTCAAATTGAGGAGACCTGTGATGTGAAGTTCGATGAATCAAATGGGAGTCAAGGAGAGCATGAAAATCTGGATGATGTGGATGGTGAGCAGTTGGCAAGAGCAGTGGAGAATATGCCAGCTGGTGATGTCAGGCCAGTAGAGGTTCAGAGGGAGACCGAGACGGTTCCACCACCTCTCACACCGAACCAAGGCTGCACTGGGGGAGCATTGCCTCAAGATAGCTCAAGTGGGAGCCGCCCAGAGGCAGAGATACTTGAGCCGATGCAGAGTCACTGAGCTACCACCTCAGCTTGATCAAGACCCATCACACCATAGCCCGTGATCATCCAAATGATCAAGTGATCGAGGACTTGACTCAAGGTGTGCAAACAAGGTCAAGGACAGCCAACGTCGGTGAGGTCAGTGCTTTGGCAAGCTTTTGTGAGCACACGGCATTTGTATCTGAGCTTGAGCCAAAGAAAGTTGAAGAGGCTTTGAGCGATCCAGACTGGATCAATGCGATGCATGAGGAGATGAATAATTTTGAGAGGAACCAAGTCTGGACGCTGGTTGAGAGGCCAAAGGAGCACAATGTGATTGGCACCAAGTGGGTATTCAAGAACAAGCAAGATGAGCTTGGAGTGGTGGTGCGCAACAAGGCGAGACTTGTGGCTCGTGGCTTCCACAGACGAGGGTATAGATCATGGAGACACCTATGCTCCCGTGGCCCGTCTCGATGCTATTAGACCGCTTGTGGCGTTCTCACGTGCCACAACATCGTTCTCAAGCAGATGGATGTGAAGAGTGCTTTCCTCAACTGTACATAGGAGAGCTAGTGTATGTGGAGCAGCCTCGGGGTTTGAGGACCCACAAATACCGATCATGTATACAAACCGTCAAGGCTTTATATGGTCTCAAGCAAGCACCTGTGGCATGGTATGAAAGGTGAGGACTTCCTCATCGGCAAGGGATTCACGGTTGGAAGGGTCGACACGACACTATTCACTAAGGTGATAAATGGAGATCTGTTCCTGTGCCAGGTATATGTGGATGACATCATCTTTGGCAGCACAAATGAGTCCCTGGTCACAGAGTTTAGCGACATGATGAGCAAGGAGTTCGAGATGTCGATGATGGGAGAGTTGAACTTCTTCTTGGGATTTCAAATCAAGCAACTCAAGACCGTGACATTCATATGCCAAGAGAAGTACATCCACGACCTCCTCAATCGCTTCGACATGAGTGACTGCAAGCCGATCCGGACACCAATGGGGACGAACTGCCATCTCGACCTCGATAAAGAAGGTAAATATGTCGACCAAAAGCTTTACCGTTCCATGATCGGTGCTTTGCTCTACTTGACTGCATCTAGGCCAGATATCATGTTTAGTGTGTGCATGTGCGCTAGATTTCAAGCCTCCCCTAGAGAAATGCATATGACTGCTGTGAAACGAATACTTAGATACCTGAAACACACACCTAGCATAGGCCTTTGGTTCCCGAAGGGTGCGCGGTTTGAGCTCCTAGGCTATTCTCGACTCAGATTATGCCGTGCAAGACCGACGCAAGAGCACTTCCGGGAATGTCACTTTTGGGTAGGTGTCTTGTGTCATGGGCGCCAAAGAAACAGAACTCCGGGCGCTATCTCATCTACCGAGGTCGAGTATATAGCGCAGGGAGTTGTTGTGCACAATTGCTTTACTTAACACACCATCGCTTGACTTTGGGCTAAAACTTGACCATGTGCCTCTTCTATGCGACAACGAGCGCGGTGAAGATAGCGTGCAACCCGTCCAACACTCACGGACCAAGCATATTGATGTCCGCCACCATTTCCTTCGGATCATGTGACAAAGGGCGACATTGTGCTTGAGCACGTGCGGACAGAAGACCAGCTTGCCGACATATTCACCAAGCCACTCGATGAGGCACGATTTTGCAAATTGAGAAATGAGTTTAACATCTTAGATAAGTCAAACATTGCCTGAGTTGTTCGTGTGGCTATATCATTCATCGCAAATCTTTTGAAGCCAGTTTGAACATTTAGGTGCTTTGCTTGTTATACTGGATGTTATTCATTGCCCATATGTTCATTACATGATATTGATAGCTATAGCATGTGTTTACCTTGTCACTAGCTCAACTTGTGCTTAACTCAATATATCATGCAATTGGAAACCATGAGCATGTGTTAGGAGGACTATAGCTTCTAGTCTCATTTGATTGCTCTGAACTCTCTGGTTGATCATGTGCCTCTAACTCTAGATCGTGTCTTTCCATTTTACACATGTTTCTACTTCGCTAAATTGAGCAATTTTTGAGAAAATGTTGAGCCAAATTTGCAAAATGTGCTAAAATAGGTCTTATATGTCTCACCAATGCCTCCTCGATGAGATAGCTTGTTATTGCACTAGGCATGAACTTAGGGGGAGTTTTGGATAACCGAGACGTTCATCTTCAGTGTCATGCTGGGTGGCGTCGCCTATGGTTAGAGACATGAAAATTTGCGAAAATTTGTGAACTAACTCAAAATGAGCTCAACCAAAATGTGTAGTCTCAAATAGGCTTGGTGGTAGCATGAGTAGCTTGGAATACATTTTCTAGTGCTATGGCGCATCATGTGTCATCTTTGAGTTTTGGAGCAACTCTTGATACTTCTCGCTATTGTTCATCTTATACTTGCTCTAGGTCATAAATAACTTGAATCACACATTTAATAATTGTGCTTTAGTTGATCTTGTGAAATTGTGACCTTGAGATGGCTAGATTTTGAGTGTGATGAACTTATGGGCATACGTGCACTAGTACAACTTTCAAAGCGCTTCATTTGCTAATCCCATACTTTGCTACTTTCTGGTCATTGATGCCAAAGGGGGAGAAATTAGTGTAAATCCATGTTTTGGTTTTGGGCATTATTAATGTTTTGGGGGTTACAAGTGGTAGACTTAGGAGATACTTTGCTCCTAGGATAAAAAATTAGGATGGAGATGCTTTGCTCCATGTGATGTGATGGTACTATCGTGTCTTACAAGTGGTATGCATTGATTTAGGGGGAGCTCATGTTTATGTGTACATTGCATTTTATTCGTTGGCCTAGTCTTTGGTATTGTGCTATGCTGTGATGCATTGATTTAGGGGGAGCTCATGTTTATGTGTACATTGCATTTTATTCGTTGGCCTAGTCTTTGGTATTGTGCTATGTTGTGATGCAAACCCAAAGGCACCGTAGATTGTATTTGTGCCTTGTCATGTTGGATTTGTAGTGTTGTCATCAATTACCAAAAAAGGGGAGATTGTAAGTTCAAGCCTCCCATGGGCTAATTGATTTTGGTAATTGATGGCAACTAGGCCGCATACCGAACGCCAAGGATACTGGACCTTTGTTTTATAGTTCTTCTATTTCCTTGTGTGCGCTTTGGCTCGACTTCATCTCTCTAGTTGCGTGGTCCCACCGAGCACGGTGATGGGGTTCCAGAGTGCTGTGTGTTAGCCTTTAGCGAACCATCTGGAGCTGTCCAGGGTTTCAGAGTCGCCAAGTTTCAAAGCCGATATTTTCGTATGCGAAAATTCCCGACTAAGTGTCCAACTATACCGCCAAGTCCACAAATCGACAAAAGTGTCGGACCCAAGACGGGCAACGAAGGGGCGAGAGACTAAGTCCGAAGGATATGCGAATTAGACATCGTTGATTTGGCGTCGACGCCATATCGGACAGGTCCGACAAATGACGGTTCCCAGCGAACGAGCTCGAAAACGGCTAAGTCCCAGCGCTATCGCTTCGCCGGACGGCGTCTGAAGCCCATCGGACGGCGCCCAATCAAGCTCAAATTACCACCAAAGTCGTCCGACGGCACCGGACGGGCTGGTCAACGGAAGAGGTCGCCTGCTCGTGGAGAGGTCGCCTGCGTTCGGGAGAGGTCGCCTGCACGCCGAGGGTCGCCTGCTTGGGAGAGTCGCCTGCGTTCATGGAGAGGTCGCCTGCACGCCGAGGCCGCCGGTGCCGGGAGAGGTCGCCTGCTCAGGAGAGATCGCCCGCGCCGCCGGGAGAGGTCGCCCATGCTCGGGAGAGGTCGCGATCATCGATCTGAATCTCGCGATTTAATCTGGCCGTCCCATTTCTAGGTTTTCGACTTATGCCTATAAATAGGGGCTAGGAGCACGGGAGAAACTTGAGAGAGCCTCACCTAGCAGCCCACCCCTTGCCCTTAGACACCAAGAGAGGTCCTCCCATGGTTCCCACCTCCACCTAGGGTTCCATGTGCTTGAGGGATTGAGAGAGAGAAGAAGAGAGGAAGAAGAAGAAGAAGAAGGTGACCCTACCTCCTCTCACCCATCTCCAAGGTTTCCCCCAACTCCCATGGTGTTCTTGCCCTAGTTTCATGGTGGGAGATAGAGGGAAGTGGTGAGAGACGATATCAGATCTAGTGCTCTTGGGATTCCGTCACGGAGAGATTGTCGCCACGCCACGAGCTTCATTGACTGCAGACGACTACATCGACCGTGCCGCAAACCCATCATTCTTGGTGGTCACCGCCTTGTGTAGGGGTGCATCCTCTCCATCCGTTGAGACCTCAAGTCCGCCGTGTGTCGGCGGCCATCTCCGTGTGTCGGGGTGCCACAGATCCGTGTGTCGGATTCAAATCCTCCATGTGTTGGGGGTACCTCATGTGTTGAGGTGAAATCCACCGTGTGCTCTGGGTGGTCGGCGCCGTGTGTCGGTGCGGTGGGTGAGGAGCTCTCGCAGAGAGAACTCGCCTGTGTGAAGGTTTGGAGCTCGCCACCATGTGTTGGTGAAGAGCTACCACGAGTGGATTGAGGGCTAGGGACAAAGGGTCCCGACTTCTGCAGTGAGAAGTTTCTCAATCGGAGACGAGGTGCTCAAGTGTTGAGCATCGAACTTCGATAAACAACTCGGTTTGCGCCTTCTCATCTCACTCATTTACTTCCACACATTGATTGATCGCTTGCGTGTGAGTGCCATCGAGCCTCCTTGTAGTCGCCGTGCTTATTGTGATCGCTCTCATAACTAGGCTATAAATCTATCGATAGCTTGGGTTCCTAATCGACTAATTAATCAAGCTAATTGAAAGAAGTAAAATTTGAAAACCGATTCACCCCCTCTCGCCTAGGATCCTTACACCTATCTTACTCGCTGCCTTGCCATAAAAAATTGAGTTTGCTTAGTGGCACTTGTCATATGCATGAATCAATAGTAATAATAATAATTCTATAAAACTTTGCAAAAAATAAAAAGACCAAAAATATTTCCCTTCAAATAAAAAGTATAAATGTTGATTTTTACCCAAGGAGATGATGAAAAATTGCTCTATGTTATTCTCTAAATACTGGGTTCACAATTTATTACTCTTGTTTAGTTTAACATTCATTAGTATAAGTAGTGATTCTGCCTAGTCTTTATCCAGCGGGTGCTGACAATTTTAATCCAAGTCTAAAATGTTGTGAGATATGATACAACTAAGATTAGAGCTTAGTTTCTCATACCTCTAGTAAGAAAAGTCTCGGAAAGATTTTATTTGAAAATATAAAAATACTTTGAGAAATGTTCCTCATTGGGATTTTCTTCCTACAAAGCTAAAATTACTCAAAAAGATTAAAGCTTATAATTTAGCCACTTATTGTTGTGTTGAGCTTTGTCAAAACTTGTGAACTTAAGGAGTAGTGACTCTTAAAAACTGGTCATTTCCTTTCGTGTATCCCTTTGATTGTTAGCCTTATTCATATCTGGCAATGCTAAATTCCACCTAGGAATGAAGCATCCATTCCGCTAGGTATTCCTCCAAAATAAGCCAAAATCTTCGATGTGTCCCCTTTATACATACCTATGCAGTCTATTCCATTAAAGGCTTCAAATTTATCGTAAGTCGTCCATCAATCTCTTTGAAAATTGAGAGGCTAGAGAGAGAGAGAGAGAGAGAGAGAGAGAATTTGGGAGAAAATGATCTCCCCGAAAAAAAAGAAAAAAAGGAGAGTTATCTTAAACTCTGAGAAATTCTGCCTCTCCAAAAATATTTCTTAAAGAGGGATTTGCTCAAAATAAATAAGTCATATAGACTGTGTCCTTAAACACAAGATCCGATGTGATGGACTCATTTGTATCTCACATCCTTGCAGTTGTGTTCCTTCATTCCTTTGGCGTGAGTCCATTCTCTCCCTCAACCTTGAACATTATTTCTCTAATGAAAGGAGTGCGAAGCGGCATGATCTTCATTAGGTCCAGTTTTTGACTTAACAACATTATACAGCCTAAGTAGGCCATTTCTATCCCTACCTTGAGCTCCACATAAACCTTTAGAATATAGGGATTAGAATTCCGAGAGTACCAATAGAGGAACTGAAATTTTGAAATTTTTGAAACCTATTCTAAACAAGGGTAAGCTAACACTGCTCTGTCTTGGTTGTTCTATTTTCAAACTGCCTAAGACAAGGTGACATTTTGGAAGCCCTGCAAGTATAAGTATAAGGTTGGGATACACTTGTACGTTTTTATCTTGTGCACTTAATATTTATTGAATAAGATATTAATGCAATCCTGATCCACCAGGTCCAATTCTGAACTCTTTGCTTGAGGACGAGCAAAATTGCAAGTTGGGGGTATGTTGGCAGTCGTTAAAGACCAATTTCATACGCCGACATATGGCAACTTTCCAGTGATTTGGGGGAAAATCAAGATTTATACAGGCATTTTATTTAAACTAATAAATTTCCATAAGTTTTGGTGAGTTTTTGTCCTTAGGAATAAAGTGGAGAAAAACCAGTGCTGAACCGGACACAGAAGCCGATCGGTCGACCCACCCTTGGCCGACCGACTTGGCCTTTGCACCCAACCGGCTCCAACTTCTCCCAGTTGCCAAGAAACGCATCAATGAGTAATCTCAAGTGCCCATACACGTCGGTTTGATCAAATGGCTTCAATTCCTTCACACTTGGGTCACTTGGCTCTCAAGGAAGTCAGTTTCATCGGCTCTAACTGTCAAAATCGACGTGGGGGATTGATCTACACCATCAAAGAGGCATCCTAGGCGAAAATGAGGACCGGGATCGACCGAAGGTGGGTCGGCCGACCCACCTAGGCCGACCGACCCCCTTGGATCCCCTCTCGGATTCCCCTTCGTCTGATGTGGAGGTGACACTTGTCCCATGGCCTAGAAGCTCCCCATTGGTTGCGGATGGCTATAAAAGGACCCCTCACCTCACTTGACACAACACACAACACATCCCTCTCATTTGGAGTCATTCTTCACTTGTTAGAGTAGTTAGTTTGGGAGTTAGAGTTGAGTCGTCCTGAAGCTCGAAGTTCCGGAATTGTCTTCGGGAATTTGGGTAATAGCTCTTGTATCCTTTCCCTTTTATAAGACTTTGCTTTTATAATATAAGAGTCTTTCATTATTTGAGCTGAGCATATTTACACTAAGTGGGAAGTGTGAATTATTAGAAGGGTGATTAAGTTCATCTGGTTCTGAGTCTGGGTTCATTCTCATATGCTTAGAATAGCCTATGTATTGAACTTGGATCTCCTTCCTAGGATCCGGGGAGGAGTGATCGTAATTAGTAGCTGACGTGGTGTCTGAGATTATCTCTAACATGGTTTACACCCATTCCAACGTAATTTGTGGTAGGTGGTAGGTGGTGATAGCCCTATCCATCCGAGATTTATCTCACGCGTAATCCACTGCGTTAGGAATTGGACCACTAGGGCCCAATCGGGGGTGGTCATAACCATTCGGTGTTCTTAACTAATAGCGGGTGGTAGTGAATCGGCCTAGTTGCGACGAAGTTCTTAAAACAAACCTCCAAACTCATATCTTCTAGCTCAACCTGATAATTGATTGCAGTATTAAGGAAGTCTATACTCTTCTCGTTGTCCTCCCAACTATCTGCTTAACTTATCTTTTTACACTCATGTGTGTGTGTCACCGGTCTTATTATCTTATTATTATTCTTACCCTCGTTAACTAGTTAGCTGGTATCTTAAATAATATAGATATTAGAACTATCCTTCTCCTCGCTCCTGCTGATTCGACATCAAATACTCACGGTGAAAACTATGTTTATATCCGCCTTGCCAGGACTAATTCTAATAGCGTAAGAATCGCCAACAGGGACCCATGGTGTTGAAACCTTAGAGGGAGTATCGGTGTTAATAGAAAGAACTAATGAATCGCCTTGTATCGTTACTTGGTTTAGGCTCCTAAGGAAGAGCTAACACATAAAAGTAATACTAGGCTAATGAGTAAAGTGTGCTACACTCTGCAGAGTTTGAAAACTATCATGATAGCCATTCCCATGGTCATGGGAAGGGAGGAAGGTCGTACATGGTAGTCTCAGGTGTTAAGAATTTAACCTGATGGGTTCATTTGGTTTAAGTTGTTCGAGACATGTGTTGTTCCAGAGAGGGGCTTTGGAAGCTGAGCTCTGCGTGTTACTCATGGGAATCTGTACCAAAATTAATTGCTCTACAAATTTGTTTTATAACACTTTAAATAATCTTATTAGAATAGGTGTTTGTGCAAAACAGCCACCTTTTTTGTTTATATCCTTGAATCATTATAAGGATTCTTACCGGGTAGCCGTGTACTCAATATACAAACCACGAATATATTTTTATTCATGAGAAGAATCGTGTCCGATCTATCTACAAGATCATGAGGATTCTATGCCAGATTTCGATCAAGACTAGCTGATGTTCGAGGGTTGGATTAGAGCATCGTCATACTTTTATTTCAGCTGCATTATTTGAATTTCCGCACTCTGAACTATTATGGACGATACTATGTCATATTTATTCAAACTATTGTAATAAGTGGTTGTGCCATAATTACTTTTGCATATTACAATATTTTCTTATTTAATTGTGACTGTGTGATGATGTTTCCTTATTTAATTGCATATTACATCATTTGCATATTACAATTACTGTGTGTGACTGTGTGATGATATTCAACAATTGTCGCTCATGAGTTGCTAGTATTGATCTTTGGGACTAGCAATTGATCGTGAGTGGATCCTGGTGAAGCCAGGGTTGCGACAGTCTCCACCAAGGTTGGGGCTGCCACCATGCACCGCTCGGAGTGGCTTTTGCACCCGGATCTAGGGATAGGGGTGGGTGCTAGCGGGATTCGAGTATGAGGAATGGGGGCACCGCGAGGAGGAGGGGCGAGGCACCGCAAGAGGAGGAGGTGCAGGCGACAGTGGGATGCAAGGAGGAGGGGCGTTGCGGCGGCGGGATCCAAGGAGATGGTGTCGATGCTGGCCGATAGCGAAGAAGAAACGAGAATGTGGATAAAGTTGGTGGTTGTGGGTCCCATATAAATTTTAGAATCCGCGACTATAACCACACTAATGGAGGGATGTGCTCTTGGCTAATGTGGACACTCTTATAGTCAGTAAGATGGGCTCTACCATTAGAGATGCTCTTAGTTAGAGGAGCCACAAGTGGAGAAATTTCAAGGTGCTGATGGGTCAAGCCATGGGCAGTAGAAGCCCCCCCACTTTCCACGTGTCTTTGCCCCAAACTCTAAGTAATTTCTATTTTTTAAAAACAAAGCTAAACTATTTTAGATCATTTATTTTTTTATTCAAATACATAAAACTTTTAGAGAATGTTCGATGATACCCTAATTTAGGATGGACTTAGTACTGTTCAATACTATTTTAGCACTATTTGTTAGCATTTTTCTATTTTATTTGTTACTATGCTAAACATGCCCTTATCCGCAGGGTTAGATGAACCACCGGCGGTAGGAACTCTCATGATACGTAATCCAAACTACACTTTCTCATAATAGATAAAAAAAGAGTAAATAAGAATTACTATAAAATTACTCATAAAAAGAGTAATTTAATAGTTTATCTATTATTTAGATTGTACACCAAATCAAAATAAATGCCATACAGTTGTAATGAATGCAAATAAGAACAATACTTTTGAGCTGATACTAGTAATAGACTATAATATGAAAAAGTTATGGACCCTTGATAGAGAGATTGAAGAGTCCAAAAAAAATTTCGAAAACTGTTTTGAAAAACCGCTCAAAGTCTAACAGAAAAGGTGACAACGTGCGACGCCGTTTGGTTTACACAAAAGCATCAAGTTTCTAGTGTTAGTTTTTATTTTTAATTTAAATAGAGAAGAATAGGGCCCAAAGAGGTGTGATTTCTCTCTATATACTCCATTGGTCCAAAATAAGTTTTGGACATTAGCCAATTGCTAAAATAAAACTTTGACCACTTAATTAACAATGTATCTATAAATTTAAATAAAGTTATATATAATATTATGATGTCCATGTTTCGAAATATAAGACGTGCATATATTTTAAAAAGTCAACACCTATAACTTTGACTAATAATTATGGTAAAAAACGTATAGTTTGGATTCAGATTTGAAAATACTTTAATGTTAAATTAATTTTGTAGTTGTTGATGATATCGTGTTAAAAAAATAATGGTCAAAGGTCTGCATTCGAGATCGTGTCATATTTTCAAACGGAGTGAGTATATGGAAGTTTGTTTTAAAAAATGTACATTCATGATTTGAAGCTTTCAAATTTAATCACAACCATCTTATCAATGGACGTGTATTACGTACCGAAAGGATGATCAGTGTAAGATAACTTCACAAACCAGGACCGAACAAATTAAATTATCCTTGCAGCGTACTCATGTGTGTTAGAATGTGCCGTAGAATATGCTACGCGTAATCCCCCCTGATTACGCGTGCATTAATTGCCATTAATGGCCTGCCTAATCTACGCCTAGCATGTCCCCTCTATCAGGCTATATATTGTACCCTGTACTCATTCTAATTATCGAAAGATCAATTCTCTCTCCACCTTTCTTCATGGTATCAGAGCGGGCTTTCCTGCCCCTACAATTCCGCAAACCCTAAACCCTCCCTTCCCACTGGTCTCCATGGCCAACACCGATGAGAGCTCCATCTCCACCAGCGAGCTCTCCACCGGTCTCCCTACCTCTACTCCGGTCGTTGTCGTCTCCTCTACCCCTCCCGCCGCAACATCTGATCTCACACGAGTTGTTGCGGCCATCGCCGCCCTACCTCCAGAGGCACGAATGGCGATCCTCTCCCTTGTCGGCGACACCTCTAGACACAACGTTACCCACGAAGGCGTCGCTGACACTCACCTCGACGGCGGAGGGCGCGGCAGCCTCCATACTGGCTTCTCCCTCTTCTCCGGCGCAGGAGACCTTGGCCCCTTCTTCGCGGGCGGCATAGGCGGCGCCCCTGGCCACCTCCCCGAGAGCGGCATCCCCGGCGGCGTCCTCATGGGCGGCATCCCGGCGGCGTTCCCACGGGCGGCATCCCCATGGGCATCCCCACGGCGGCGCAGCGGCGCTGCCCTGTCAGACGCCGGCGGCGCGAGCCCTTCTCGCTTTTCCTCATGGGCACAGCGGCGCCATTGGCTACTTCCCATGGGCGACGCAGCGGCGCTTCTTCTTCGTGGCGCGGGCGGCGCGCGCTGCCATTGGCGCCGGCCGCCTCGCCACCTTCCCATCAAGGCGCGGGTTGAGGGGGCACTTTCGCCGCGCTAAGCTACTCTCATCATGGCAAGGTGCGCGGGCGGGAACCTTAATCCTCGGCCGGTTGGGCTGCAATGGGCCACCTGAATGGTGGTCCGAATGGCCCCTTTAGCATCGGTGTGGGCCCCTCCAGCAGTGTTTATGCAACTGGTGTGGGCCACAACACTGATCTACGTCTTGCACCTAGACCCTCCAATGCCCTTGGTGCCGGGGCTGAGTTCAGTGGGTCCCCCATCACCCTTTCTTATGGTGCTGGCTCACCATCGCTTCTAGAGGCCGCTTTCGCTTCCTCCCCGAGACCCGACACGACATCAGACTTCATACACAGTCTGTTTGTCATGAACATCGGTTCTCGGTGCCGTTGTTCTCGACCGCCAGCCAACTACCACAAATTGTGGGTCTGCTTGTGGTGGCTCTCGGTCGATTCGCATTGGTCGATCATGTGCTCTCTTCGCCGGGCACCCGCGATGATCCGGATTGGGCTCGCATGGATCGTAGTCCTCTCTCCTCGATCTACGGTCGCATTTCTAGCGACCGCCGAGGGAGTAATGAGCACCATCACCACCGCCGCCAAGGGGTGGCGCCGAGCATCGGCCTCGGCAACAAGGAGACCCGAGCCTTTACATTGAGGCTCAGCCCACTCCTTCGCCCAGGCGACCTCTCCATCACCGACTATCGCACCCATATGAAGGGCCCGCGACAAACTTGGTGATCTTGGCGAAGCGGGTCACGATCGCACGCCGGTCCTCCAAGTGCTCCATGTCCGCTCAACAATTCAAGATGGTGAAGATCGTTATTCGCAACACCACACCCTACCCGACGATCTCGAGGTGTGAGATAAGCTCCTGTTGAGGAACTCACTCGACCTCGCCGAGTGGTTCCTCTACCGCCCTCGCCGCCACCACCTCTTCCAAGGCGCCGCCCACCGCCTGGTGGTTCCACCGCAGATCCTCCTCCGTGCGCCGACCAACAATGGCGGTCGCGATAACAATAACCGCAATCGCTGCCGTGGTGGAGGTAACGGAGGCGCGGCGGCGGTAGAGGTCGCCCCCACTTCAGGGTGGGGTGGCTTCGCCTACCCCCACAAAGTGCGGGTGCTCGCCACCAGCAAGATAATCCTCGACCGCACAGTTCAGTTGTGGCCTCATCAGGTCCGAGGATCTTGGTCGGCCTCCGGCTCGCCGCCAGCCTCATGCCTCGGCAACAAGGCTGCACCCGGCGCGATCAACCCTTCTCTTAGACTACCGGAGGGGCCTGGACTCCGATGGCGGGAGCAGTTAGGACCAGCCAGCCGCCAACGCCTTCAACACCATGACCTTGACTCCGCCCCACCGATGTGGAGTGGTACATGGACTCAAAGTGCGACTCGCACATGACCTCCGACGCTGTACTCTCTCCTCCGCCCACCCACCTCACTCTTGCCCTACCAACATTGTTGTTGGTAATGGGTCTCACACTGCCACTCACATCGTTATCTGTTTTTCCTTCCACTAACGGTTCTCTAGTTCTTTGTAATGTTCTCGTTACACCCAACATTATCAAGAACCTCATATCCGCTAGAAAATTCACTATTGATAACCAAGATTCTCCCGAGTTTGACCTCGCCGGTTTCTCTCGTGAAGGATCTTCGTCGGGGACATGATCGCCAGTGCAATAGCTCGAGATCTCTACTCCTTCACCCCGGTCCCGCCTCACCAGCCTTCACTGGCAAAGATCCCTCCTCGACACTTTGGCATCGACGCCTTGGTCATCCCGGTCATGAGTCGCTTAGATTGTCCAAGTCGTCCGCTATCTCATGTACTAAAACTGATCACGAACCGATTTGTCATGCTTGTCAACTCGGTCGTCATGTTCGCCTCCCCTTTTCGCCTTCTACATCTCGAGCTATCCAGATATTCGATTTGTTGCACTGTGATTTATGGACTTCTCCTGTTCCTAGTGTTTCTGGCTTCGAATACTATCTGGTTATCCTTGATGACTGCTCTTATTTTTTATGGATTTTTCCCCTGTGCCTAAAATCTAAGACTTTCTCCACTATTACCAACTTCCTCGCCTACGGTCGCACACAGTTCAACGCCATCGTCAAACACATTCAGTGTGATAACGGAAAAGAGTTCGACAACTCAGCGTCTAGGGTCTTCTTTCTTCAACATGGCATTGCACTCCGTATGTCATGTCCATACACATCCCAAAGAAATGGCAAGGCCAACGCACCATTCGCATTCACTAACAATGTCGTGCTCACTTCTTCCGTGCCGCCTCCCTTCCTACCGGGTTGAGGCCTCCACGCTGCCACTCACCTTCTTAATCTTCGTCCCACATCCACTCTCTCTTATTCCACCCCTTACTTTGCCATTCATGGCACCCACCCCACCTACGACCATCTCCGTGTGTTTGGTTGTGCCTGTTATCCTAATCTCTCTAGCACCGCCAAGCACAAACTCAAGGCACAAAGGACTACATGAGAATATAAATATCCGAAAACATGTTTATATGTTAGCAGCTAATCCATGCATCTAATTAAAATACTGTTCAAAACCTCATGCTACGTTGACCGCACAGCATTAGTATTACTT
>JAYEVB010000129.1:0-23572 GCA_036346415.1 Raddia guianensis | reverse complement strand
AATGGATTGAAGCTGCTTTGCCATCATCATCACGGCGCCAAGGCACGCGAAGTTCTTCCCGGACATCGCTAGCGCTTGCGCGCAGTGTTGACACAAAAACAAGGGTTGCCGTGAACACACGCGGCGCCGGCCTAATCCAAAGGATTGCGCCGCAACTCAAACCAAACGGCTAATGATTTGACCTCAGAATCTACAAGGAGAAAATCATTAGTAATATAAGCCTAATCGGCTTTTAAATAGCCGATCAAAGTTATTTGTAATCGGGTTTGCTAAATCCCGATTAAAGGATCTATCGGCTTCAAGCCCGACAGAGCTTAATAAATTTAAGTGAACATTCAAGCTTAAACTTTAGTTCTTTTTAGTATTTTTATTATAACATTAGCAATAAACCTTAATATCGATATATCGATTATACTCAAGAAATAGATTGAACAGTGATTGGTCAAGCCAAGACAAGATCCAGATCTAAATCTCAATAAACTAATAAACCGATGCAAAGATCTCGGTTAATAAGGGATGTAATACAGATCGGTAAACACTTGCATATGCAAGGTCCTAAACAAGGCATACACAAGATCGATTAAACGAGACAGCTGTATATATCGGATTCGGAGAAAGCATATGAAATATTTAATACCGGCATTACAAAGATAAACATATATTACATGATCGATTAAATCGAGATAAAGGTAATATGCTAGAGAGCATGCTAAAGATCGGTAAACTCGGTGACATTTAACATGGTTTGTATACATGAGATCAACATGATGCATGCCATGCATACTTCGTTACAAGAAGAGAATCGATTATCCCATCGAGATAGCTCTTCGCATGAAGTTGAAACCCTTCGACGAGGTCGATCGGATTCGAGAAAGTATTTTGTATATTGAGTATTGATTTTCTTCATCGAGACCTAAAGTCCTATTTATAGTGTTACAAAGTCGACATCGACATTTAACCTAATTCTACCGCAACACGCTTCGATCTCATCAGATTTCTTCCAAGTCTTACAAGCATCGGTATTCGATTCTTCTTGCCGATAAAGCCCATTTCCGACGGCTCCAATAATTCCAACATATTCGGCCTTTTTCAACATCCGATCGCCAAATTTGGTGTCAACAATAAGTGTCTAATCGCGATCATCACCGACAAACGGCGTCGCTTCAAGGGCAATCAATTTCAAGATCGGGTGAGGAGCTAGGCATCGATCTCGTTATGCCTCGCGGCCCACCCAAGGAGCAACGGACAGGTTGAACGCGCCAACGGATTGGTGCTACAAGTGCTCAAAGCCCTAACTTCTTCGATCGTCAAGTCAGACAAGAACGCTGCTGGTTAAGGAGTTGCCTTCGTGCTCAGGCTTAGAACCACCCTAAGTCGAGCAACCGGCGATATCTTTTTTCTAATTTATGGCTTGAAGCGGTCCTCCCGACTAAATTGAAGTTCCGGTCCCCTCGGGTTGCCGGTTACGACGATAATTAGTCGGATGAAGCAAGGTACGAAGACCTCGATCGTTCGGGAGGAAGCCAGTGGAAGCAAAGAATGATCCCCGGGTAAAGTACCAACAGGTCCTCATCGCTACCATCAATGCAACATACGGGGCCGTGCGTTCTCCAAGGAGATCAGGTCCTCCGAAGGAATTAGAAGCACGAGCATAAACTCTCCTCACTCTGGGAAGGCCCCTACGTGATTGCTGAGGTGACTCACCGGGCTTACAAAGTGCTACAACGTGAAGACGGATCCGAAATGCCCAATACCTAGAACATCGAAAGGCCTACGCCTGCATACTCTTAAAGTCTTGTATTCAAGCAACGCGGTAATTAGTTTCTTCTTGACTTGCTTCTACCGCAAAACCACCAAGCAAAGAAGTCGAGCTACACTAAATAGTGCGGAGGGGTTTTTATCGTTGTTATTCATAAACACGCGAACGAATGCCCAAGGTTTGAGCCCAATTGCAAAAAATACCCCAGGCGCTCGCCGCTGATCGGGGACATGGCGCCCCGGCCAGGAAGCCAAGGCCTGGCGCTCGCCTCAGGCTGGGCGCGGGCGCTTAGGTGGTTGGCGCACGCGGGGCGGCCAGACGCTGGAAGCGCGAGGCGCTGGCGAGGGCGGCGACTGCCGACGGGCGGACACTGGCGCTGCCCGGCGAAGCTTCTCCGTCACTTCCAACGCTTCTTGCGAAGCTTTCCACTTTTGCGCCTGGCTGCATTCTGCTCGCTGGCCTGGCCATTCACAGACGAGGTCGTCGCAGCCTCCCCCCGCTTTGCGCTGGCACGGGCGCTGGTTAACTACTAGGCTCAAGGAAGCGGCCGCCTTGGTGCCCTAGGCGAGGGCGCTGAGTTTTGGCGCGCCCACGAGCGCCATGCCCTCGATGCCGCCTCGCCGAGAGCCGCTTAGGGTATTTTTGCAATTCACGCAAACCTTGGGCATGCATTTTGCTTATGTGATTTTTTATGGGCAAACAAGAATTTTTCGTATGGAGTCAACCGCACCCTATCTCATCAATAAAGTTATTTTCTTTAGATGTGTTGATCAAATTCGAGTATTATGAAAATTTTGAGTAATGACGCTTTTATATCCCAAATGACAATGTTTAGCTACCCAGAGCCGCATAAGGAGAAAGCCAAGCGCTTACTTCTCGACACTCTGGGTCGGACCAACATGGACGCGCTTTCATGAAAAGGATAAAGCATACTATTCAGATAAACCAGATCACCAAGATCGAGGATCAACCAAGCTGTTCCATTACGTATACGCCATAAGTCCAATTGTTTGGCTATCCGACAGCAATGGATTTAACTCCTTCCAATAAAGTGCGCGGCTTTCTTCCGAGCAAGCAAACCCATCCTTCACGGCTCGCAAGTAGCCTGCATAGGAAGTTTGATTTCGCTGATGGCGCAGGCCTTTGGCCGGGTACATGTTATCGCTGCCTCCCGAGTGAAGATCTTGATCCGCCAGAATAGCATCGAGACGGGCCACCGTGAGGCCGGGATCGCTCGCTGCTCCTCATCCGGATAAAGACATTGAAGTATCGGGCTATTCCCATCGGGTTCGGGCCGCGGCTCTGGTAACCAATGGGTATGGCGCCGATCAATTTCAGTGAGGTTGAGCCGTGAGAGCCAAAGGAAAAGTTACCTTCCAACTATTTAGCCGATTTTCTCGCGCTGAAGCGCTGGCTTGGCGGACTTCATCCTCTAAGACCTTCCGCCTTGCCTCCGAGCTACATTCGACGGCATATATCGGAGATTATTATCTATGGAGCATCCTTTTAGAGATTTAGCACGGATTGGGGTCTATACTCTGTTAGTGTTGGACTCTTCCACGGGCGGAATCGAACTCTGGTGACTTCACGGTGGAGTTCTTCGATCCGCCGCAATATTGACGCTTGATCGGCATACAACGCATTGTCAAACTCATCGCGGTTTTCAGCTCGCCACCGCTCTTCCATGCATCGGGTCTTCGCTTCGACCTCTCCTTCATACGGAGAAGAGGAGGAGGGAGATTAGTGTGATTCCCTTGCGTGATGAGGATTCAGAAGCAGAAAGAGTTCTACCTTATATCTCTCGCCAGGCTATACTACTTGGTCCAGCACTCTCCCACTCTTCGCTTCCTCGCCCGTCCGTCGACCAGAGCTCTCCATTTCCTTCCACCATTTCAATCGGAAGGGCGGGCGCGAGCTGGAGGAGGGGCGAGGAATCTCCTCGATTTGCCTCGAGCTCGAGCCGGAGTCGATTTTTCCTTCACGACGAGGATTGGCGATCGTGGCGGATGGGCCGTAGTCTTGGCGAGGCGCTGACGGGCCGAGCCGAGTCCCTAGAAGGTTAATGGGCTTGGTAATCGGATTTTGAAGGCGCCGAGTCAAGGCCTTCTTGACCATGCGAACTTGGCGGCTCGCCATCATCCACCGGGTTTTCAAAACATTCAAGACCTAGACCTTGAAGATACACATTTCTATGAATTATGAAGTTACGGATCGCAAAGGAATACATCCGTGATGGGACGATTTCATCCTCAATCGTGATGCTCGAACCACTCTGGCCCGAAGCGAGGAGGTTTTTCGCTTCGACGCGCCTTTGGGTCGGCCGGACTGGGCGAGGCGGAGGGCTTTGTGGTCATGGCAAGTACTTGGGCCGTGGCGATCTCGCTGTCGGGCGGCGGCGTGCGAAGCGGACGGTATCATCGCTTTCATCATCCTCTTCCGAGTCCCAAGGAGCAACCCCTTTCCTTGGCTTGGCGAGCACTCTGAGCTCCTCAATGGATAGGGCTATGCGCGTGCATCTTGTGTGTGTGGAGCCCGAATCGAATGGGTAGAGAAGAAGGCCTCAAGACCGCGGCATATCAGATTACATAAATTCCGGTCAAGCTGGCAAACCGCTGCTGAGTTGAGGAGTATCTTCTCATCACACAGGCGTATGTCCCAAATGGTACGGAGCCGGGCACTGTGGGAGTTATTTCCGAGTTCGGGCGAAGAGCTCGCCCACTCCTACCGATGATTTCTTCTCGAGAGGCTCTCATTGGTTTCCAGTGGCGCCTTGGGTCCCCGAGTACTCAAAGGCTCAGATGAACCTCTCCTTGATGGGCCGGATACGGCCTATTGGTATAATTCCAAACTACCCTAATGCCGGTCAACCCAAAGCAGACTTTGCTCATGGAGAAGAACAAGAAGTTCCTTTATTTGGCCTCCTCACATCCATGGCAGGAGAGAAGACCAGAGGATGGACTGGGGGCACTCACGGAGAAGGAAGGAGGACCGAGGGAGTTGGCTTAATAGAACCACTCTGAATGCCAGCCTTTGTTGGAGGTTTTCAAAGGAAGATCGAAATAAAACTTTCGAACCCCTTTCCGCAATTGAAATCCTACGCCGCCTGCGGCCTTGGGAGAGTTCTTGTTGGGATAAGGCTTGAGAAGAAAAAGGAATCTGAAAAGGTCGAAATGAGGAGCGATCCCTAAATTGGCCTCACAGACGTAAACGAAAATCGCAATCTGAAAGATGGAATTGGGGTTCAAATGCGAAACCTCGATCCCATAGAAGTGGAGCAATCCCCGAAAGAAAGAAGAGCAAGGAAGGCCGAAGCCACAGAGAAAAAAGGATTCGAAGACCACTACCTCGTCTCGGGCGAGGGGTGGGGCAGATGACGGCCAAGCAAAGGGCGCCAAGACACGAACCCTTCCAAGGAAGCACGCCGAGGAGACCAGCTCAGAATCCTCCGCTCGGTCGTGATGGACTTCATCCACTTCTTCCCGCCCTTAGCGCAGCCTCGGGGCGCGGTGATGGTGGAAGATATTCATTAAAGGGCTCTAGGCTCGATACATTTTTTCAAGGGCGCAAAGACATCGAAGCTAGGGCTCGCCGCCGCTCGGGATACAAGGAAAAGATAACTCATTCCTCCGAAGGCCACTTCACATCGAGGATGGAGAAGACAAGTGCATCTTTGAGGGGGGTGTGGGCCGGGAAGAGTCGTGGATGGCCGACGATCAGAACCCTAATGGCGCTGTCCTTTCCGCGTAGTCCTCCCGCCAGCGAGTCCACTCGGCGGCCGTGGCGGCTTCAGCGGCGATGACGCGGGCATGCTCTTCAGCGGCCGCGGTTGCCCATGGGTCCATAATCTTCCCTTGGCCCTCCGTCGATCGGTTGAGAAGAAGGAGGAAAAAAGACTCGAAGACTCGAAAGCTGGTGGTGAAGTAGTGTTCTGCCCCTAGGATTTCTTTTATATACGGAGGAAGTTCATGAGTCGCGCCTTGTAATCCGTTTCAAATACAGTAAAACCATCATGGTGGTGGGACGAAAGTGGATGCTAACACGGTTTCTGTCGACGGTTGAGATATCGATCTCAAGTCGCTAAGGTTCTTTAGAAGTGAGATAGGAGACACGCCGAACAACCACTTAACAGCTGAACGAACAGGAGATGTGGATTTTATCCTCGTTCAGCCTCTCGAGAGATAATAGCCCCACGCCCAAATTCTTTCTTATATATCGAGATGAATACAAGAGGTGGCTCGGCGAGACGTAACAAGTCTCAAGAGATTATGCGAGTACAAGTGCGCGATAAGCTATAAGATGATGTCTACGAGGTGCTAAGATGCAAAGTTCTGGCTGTGGTCCTCTAAAAGCCATAGGGGCCTCTGCTTATATAGTGTCGAGCAAACCGACTCAATGAGGGAATATCGGGTCGGCTAATTCACTTAGCACGTGAATTTAACTCAAGACATGCCAAATACATCCCGAGGTAGATAAGGCATACCCATGTCTTGGGGATCACGATTCTATTCCAATCCGGAAACCACGCCCGTCTTCACGTAGTCGCAGGTAATTCTTTGTTCGAGTAGGACTCAAACACTAATCCTAGGTCGTTATTTCACCGCGTTTACCAAGAGGCTGTTCGCAGATGCACATGGGTTCGATAGAACCTTCCAGTGAGCCGGGCCCCGGTAGGTTGTTTGGATTGGCCGTGGGAGTGGGCCATGGCAATAGGCCGTAATCTAATCCCCGACTACTAGCCCCCCGAGACTCAAGTGGAAGGACTCACTAGAGCTGGGTCATCCTCTTGAGACTCCAAGTCACGAAGAGGGTATATTTTCGCTACAAAGACATGTAACAAGCTTAATCGAATAGGTTATGGTTCAATCAACAAGACTTGTTCGGGACCGAACAAACCTGGATCAAGGCCGAAGTAACTCCGCTATGCCAACAGGAACGACATCTCGTCCGAGCAGAGCACTCACCTTCAAAAGCAAACACCGAAAAAGCTGCTATCGACCCAACGGTAATTTCTGTTGCCAAGGCGGTGAAAATAAAGCACCGCTTTACCTAGCTGCTTGTAGTAAAAACTAGCCGCTTCGGGACAAAACCGCAGAGCCGCTTATACGGACTATAAAGTACCTGCCGCCCGCTGCCAGCCACTTCTTCTCGCCTTTCCTTTCTAAGCCCTAGCTCCAACCACGCCAAAGATCAAGTACCCAAACTCCATCACCGACCCGGCTTCGCCCACTTGGGAATCGCTATGGCCAAATTCACAGCACTAGCTTGACCGAGGAGGACCTTAGGATATGGGAGGAGGAGGGCTACATCGACACCCCAGTAGTCGGAGGTCACGAGAGAGGATACTCCGAGCCGCCGAGGAGAGTTCGTCACAACAACTTATGCTGCTCGTCGCTGAGGTCTTCCCAGAGGCGACTTGCCGAGGCCTTCTTGAACATCACGATTGGAGGTGGCTAACCTCAATCCAACTCCATCCTCCAGATGGCTGCTTCGCACACCTGCAAGGGCTATTCGGGCATCGATCCGCCGTAGGGTCGTTCTCCACATTACACAAGAACGAGGAGCTAGCCCGCCGCCGGGGCTGGGTGCTACTACCTCAAGCTCGGCCACCGACGACGACGCACAGACCTCGCCCCACCTCCTCGCGATTCAATGAGCGCTGCAGGGCGAGGTGGTTCTACAAAGAAGCGGAGCGGCGACAAAGAAACTCGTTTTCACCGGAAGGCGCCAAGAGGGACGCCAATGCCTCTACGGAGATGATCGCCGAGGACCGGTACATGACAAGGAAGATCGCTTCCTCGTGAGCCTTTGGGCTCACGGGCGAGAGATTATTCGGGACTTCACAACTAATGTGGTCTCATTCACGCGGAGAAGGTCCTATCCTTCTACAAGATGTGGGATGGGAAGACATCACAAGGGAGAGCACGGTAAGTGCCTTTAAGACTCAACCTCCGAACAGAACTAACACCTTCTTCGCTCGGGCAGAAGCCAACCGACGCATGGGTGACCGAAGGGTCGACGCCATGCCGTCAAGGCGGCGAAGAAGGACGGGAGGTCACCGCAGGTGGCGACACTCCCGCCCGCCAAGAACGGCTTGTTCGTGATAGACGAGGTAAATTACTTACCTCACCTTATGTTGCTAGACTTGCAACGTTGTTTAAATGTTAACGTCCGCTTCTCAAAACGCTGCAGAGGACTAACTGATCCTTGAGGATCGCTGAGGAACTCTTCGGTCTCGAGAAGGAGAAGGCGAAGAAGGGCAAGGCCAAAGCGCCACAAAGCCTAAGGTGGCGGCCGAGTTTACGCTGAGCTCGCCAGGACACGGGCGGCCGCCACGCCGAAGAGACCAATCAAGGCGACGGAGCGCATCGAAAGGTACTGCTGGCGCATCGCTGTCAGCCCAAAGGGGAAGAGACTGCGCTCCTCCTCGCCGAAAGCAGAGCGACGAAGAGGTAAAGACCATGGCTATCTGGGCTTAGGCGTTACACGCAAGCTCACCCCCGCCGCATGGATCGGCAGTAACAAGTCGCCGAAAGCAGAGGAGGCTCAAGAAGAAGTCGCGCGGCAAGGAAAACTCTCTGCGCCAAGGCGAGAGGAGCGCCAGCTCACTGTGGAGCTGAGCTCGTGGCCACGAACACCCAAGGGCCAAGGCGGAGAAGCCGCCAAGGAGCCCCCGAGGAAGAGGCGGAAGGTTCCGGCGAAGAAGATCAGGACCAAGCCTTCCACGGCAGTAATGTGAGAATCGATCTTTAGATCTTCCAACCTTTCCGACTCGTGTTAGACTTAACGATCATCTCTTTTTCATCAGCTACCCAAGAAGAGACCGCCACAGACGACGTCGAGGAGGCGCCGAGCGTCGCCGCCGCTCGAGCATCTCGCACGGGCTGCCACGGGCAAAGGAGGTCGGGCGAGCCTCAAGGACAAGTCTGGCGGCGCGGAGCCCATCGCCGCTGGCTCGAAAGGAAGAGATCGACGCTACCAAAGGCGCGCGGGCGGCTGGAGGCAAAGTAGCGTAAGCGGCGCCACGGACTTCGGTGCTAAGGCGATGGTTCGGAAAGCTCTGTAGCAGGACCGAGTAGCCGGTCCCGCCAGCACTTCGTCAGCAGGGCAGCTCACCCCGAGGCGCTGGATTCTCCCATGAAAGGTATAAACCCCAACCGCCTCGGAACATGAAGAAGCCCTCGAGCAGGTCGAGCAAGTCATCCCGCAGGAACGACGCGTGCTACCCGGAGGAGGAGCCAATCTCGCCTCCAAGTCGTGTTCGGGCGAAGAGGAAGAGGAAGAGGGAAGGAGCGGAGACGAAAGCGCTTCGCTCACAGCACTCGCCTTCCCGGATGACGCTACTCGCAAGAAGAAGAAAGAGCGATAAGGCGCCGACGGAGGAACGCGCTCACCATCCCGCGATGAGCGGGCTTCGTGGACGATGGCTCGAGGACCGCTTCCGCTGGATTGAAGCATCGGCTTGCAGGTAAACTCCAAGACCAAACCTTGCTCGCTTGGAATGTGTTATCGCAGTGTTCTCAATAGATCTTCTCCTCGTGTCTTTAGGGATACCATGGCGAACTCGAGGATGGGGTCATCGAACGGGCCAGATTGGCTGTCCCCTCTCCGGAGCATCTCCAGACGGGGATCTCAGGCAGAGCGCTCATATGGCCCAAAGCCGGAGCCTACCAAGGCGAAAGCGAAGAAGCTCAAGGCTGTCGACTCAAGGAGAGGCATTCTCGAGGCTCTTCTAAAGGAAGCCGAGGAGCCGCAAGAAGCCGTGGAAGGCAAGCACCATGAGGAGAAGCCGCCGCACAAGTGGCTTGAAGAGCGCCTTTGCCGACGTGTCCCATCGGCGGAACCAGCCATGGAGGAAGCCAAGAAGCTCAAAGCCCACCGCTAAGGAGGAGCACATCCGCGGACTCTCCGGCTAAGATCTCAACCCTGGGCTTCACAGAGGAGATTGAGGAGATGGGCTGGATGGCGTGAGGGCGATCACCGCGGAGAAGAAGGTCAAGGAGCGGGACGAGCAGCTCAAGACCGCTGAAAGCCGAAGTTAGCTGTAGCGAGGCTCGACCGACCACCAAGGGCCAAGACCAAGAAGTCGAGGCTCTCCGCAAGGCGACGGAGCAGCCAGAGCAGCAAGGAGGAAGCCGATCGCCTCCGAGCCGAGGCTGAGAGGGGTTCAAAGCCCAAGGGGAAGTCTCGTGACCTTAAGGAAGTGATCGAGGAGCTCAAGGAGCAACTCGCTTTAGGTAGTCAGAGGGTCAGAACCCGAGATGGACTTTTGTACCGCAAATTTTGTTAATAAAGACTTACCTTTTCCCTCGCAAAGAGAGAGCAGAGAAAAAAGACAAGAACTAACAGAAACTAAGAGAAAAGCTAACAGCTTAGGAAGTTTAAGAAAACCGATAGAGCGCTTAGCCTAACTCCCAAATTTCACAGTATCTCGCCGTAAACCCGAGTTTATGAACCTTAACAGGTGCACAAGAGAAAGAGCGACACCCTAGTTCTCGCGACGATTTATGCTCGAGAACCTAAGGTTGCTAACTCGAGCACGCAGCGTAGAGAGAAAGAGCGACACCAACCTTGCTCGATTTGTTCCATACCGCTTGACGACGTTAGGCGCTTCCGAGATTAACCGAACAAGGAAAGTGCTCGCGCTGGGGGCTTACGAGAGCAAAGCTTTGCCAAGTGGTCGCGCCAAGCAAGAAGTACCTCTCCGCCTGGAGGGCTTACGAGAGCAGATTTAGCCGCAGGTAGGAAAGGCCGTTACGCAACTCGAAGTTTAGGAACCCATCGAGACTAGACACGGTAGGGAAAAATCCTTAAGATTCATGGAGCCAAGAGTTCGCAAGGCCGGGCAGCCATCAAGTGTTACCAGAGAGAAAGTAGTCTCGAGAAGACAATAGTGAAAAGGGCACAGAGGCCGCGAGGATTCATCAAGAATTGATTGAACTTTACATGGTGCCCGAGAGACTTGGACTAACTAAGGCGCCGAAGTTTACAAAAGCGCCGGTTAAGCAAACACGTAAAAGACCTACACAAAGAACTTACTAAGCGGTCGATGTTCCAAGTGCTGGTCAACTCTCTTCCGCCCTCCATAGCTGTGCGAACAGCCCCCGGCGCAGCGTAAGAAACGACATGAATGGGCCCTCCCAACGAGAAGTTAACTTGTTGGCATTGGACAAGTTCGACACGGCGCAGTAACGAGGTCGCCTGCCTTCAAAGCCCTTGGTCGAATCTGACTTGGCAGCGCCGGTCGAAGATCTTGCCGGTAGCGCGCCATTCGACTTGTGCCCGGTCGCGGTGCCTTCGAGGAGGTCGAGATCGAGGAGGCGCCTGCTCGCCGCCAATTGTTGACCGAGCTTCGCGCGAGGCAAACCGAGTATGATTTCGCGGCAAGATGGCTTCGCACCATAGACCGCTTGGAATGGAGTTTCCTGCCGCCTGGCGGGTCAGAAAGCGAATCGCCTGCAGGACGGAAGGAACTTCACAACCTCAGCCTTTTGTCAGATCCACGAGAGCAAAGAACACCGCCGCTTAATACCCTGGACTATCTCGTCTGCTAGCTCGCCGATCGAGCCCATTGCTCGTGGATGTGCCACGAGGTGAAATAGACCTGGTACCCAAATGCTCGCAGATTCCCGCAATAGCTCGCTCGAACTAGGTATCGTTATCCGTGATCGCCATGGGGAATCCCAAAGTTGCTGGACCACGTTGCTTTTGAAAAGCTTAACAGCCATTTTGGCGTGAAGAGACACATAAAGCTCGCCTCAATCCACTTTGTAAAAGTGTCTATGGCGCATTTAGCAGTGTGTATAGCCCTTTGTACCCTCGGGGAATGGGGTCGAAGCAGATCCGCACCCCATGTGAAAAGGGCCAGATGGGGATTGTTTGGAGCTCTTGGGGGCTTTGTGTGCCTTCCGGGAGTGAAATTGGCAAGCCTTGCATTTAGTCACGATGTCCCGGCATCTTGTAACGCAGCCAATAATAGCCCATGCGAAACGCTTTGTCGACTCGTAGTTTCAAGGAGGCGTGTTGTTATTGTGCACCTCGTATGTCCCTAAGAAGGAACACACCTCGCTATGTAGATGCACTTGGAGAGAACTCCCAGAGCACCTTGACGGGTAAAGGATTCCGCCCACAAGCTTGTACGGAGCGCACGCCTTGTAAGCCGAACGCCGGCTTGGCTGTCGCAAGTGGTCCCATCTCGCAAGGTACCGCATAAATGGCGTTGTCCATTCAGCAGTTCGCCGATAACGGAGACAGCACCACCGCCTTCGCGTTCCTCGTCCGGAGACGTGATTGAGGGCTTGTGAAGGTGCTCGACGAGCACCGGCACGGAAAGCATTCTCGTGGAGGATCCATACTTGATAGCTGGTCGGCCGAAGTTGTCCTTCCGGCACGGCGAGCACTTTGAAAATCGAAAATGCCGCCCAATCTTCCTCACTTCAACCAGTATCGCGCCATTGAGTCATCGCAGACCGATACTCCTTGTTAACTCGATTGATGACCAGCCGTGAATCTCCTTCACAATACCGTTGGACACCAAGCGACTTTGCACGCCTTAGTCCCATGAGGAGGGCTCGTGACTCGCAGCCGCTGTTAGTCGCCGCAGTGTAGTTGGATAGAATATCGAGTTGCTCTCCTGAGGGAGATGAGGACAAAACCAGCCCCGAAGTTTCAAAGGCGAGCCATCGAAAAACATGGTCCAAGAGGGTTCATCAAAGTTGCTCGGGAGCTTCCTCGATTTGGCCAAGGTGTCCATTCAATGACAAAGTAAGTTAGGACCTGGACTTAATAGCGCTCGGGCAGCAAATAACGTGATCAAACTCGCTAGTTCCATTGCCCACTTAGCTATACGTCCGCTAGATTCCTTGTTCCGAGGATTTCTCCCCAGAGGAACGTGGTCGGGACCAGTATTTGATGCGCTAAGTAGTGGCTAAGCTTCCAGAGGACATGAGCAAGGCATGTAGGAGCTCGACCTCGTGGTAACGCCTTTTGATCCGCGAAGTACTCGCCACGAATAGATTGGTCGTCAGATGCCTTCCCTTTCGACCATCAGAGACCAAGACTCACCGCCAGGCGGCAACCTAGGTACAGTGAGGAGCTGCCGCCATGCCGCTGGGTAGTCAAACGGAGGATTGGACAGTATCGCTCGCATCCCGGAAGGATCTATCGGCTTCTTCCGGCCCACTGAAACCATTGTGCTTGGCGCAGGCCTTAAAGAAGGGCAGCCCGCTCGCCTTTGACGGAAATAAACTCGCTAGAGCAGCCATCCGCCTAAATGAGGCTTTGTACTTCCTTTATGGTAGTTGAGCCTCAGATATTTTCAATGGCCTCCATTTTTTCGTGGTTGGCGTAAATACCTTGCGAGCCAATGACATAACTGAGCAACATTCCGTGATCGAACACCAAAGGTACACTTTCTCTGATTTAATTTTATTCGATGCCCGTGAGATTACGAAAAGTCTCTCGCTGTGTCTTTTTACATGATCTCGGAGCATACTTGTTTTTTAACTATGTCGCCGATATAGACCTCCGTGTTTTTTCCGCTACTGCTCGGGAAGGTCTTCCATTAAGTTACCGAACGTGGCACCAACATTGCGTGAGACCGAAGACATGGTCGATAGCGTAAAGTGCCGAAGGGGTGATGAAGGCGCCTTCTTCATCCTGGGAGATGCTTATTTGTGGTAACCGAGTAAGCATCTAAAAACTCGAGTCAAGGCCCGCAGTGGCACAGATCGACCACCGGTCAATACGAGGCCGCTGAAATTGTCCTTAGGACAAGCAGTTGCTCAGATCCAGGTGGATCGACACACATCCTCCACTTGCCGCTTTTCTTCTTACAATGACAGTAGTTACTAACCACTGTGTGATCGACCATGGATGAACCTAGCAATGAAAGCAATTGCTGTCGATCTTTGATGATCCCTCGCTTGAATTCAAAAACGACGAAGCTTCCGCGAACAGTTTTTGTCCGCCGACAATTAGCTTGTGCTCGACATTTCCTTGGGACTCGGCATGTCGATGGCTCTGTGCTAATACATCTGATTAGCTCTGAGGAAGGCAATGAGCTTGCTCTATTTGGGGTCCAGATTGGCCCCCAGTGAACTGCCTTGGAAGTATCATCAAGCTTACAGCCGAACTTCCTTGGTTTCTCCCCGCTGAAGGAAGACCTTAGGCGCAAGTGCGACTTGGTCTCATGAACTTAAGGATCACGGGCGGAAGTTGGTCGATCAGTATGGGATCGCCGTCGCAATCCGCAGCAGCTTTTGTAGTTGCCCTTGACCGTGATCACACCGTTAGGACCCTTGTGATCTTCACGCAATGGTAAGCGTAGGGACACGGCCATAAACTTACCGAGAGATGGCTCGCCCAGATCGCTAGTACGCCGATGGGAAGTCGACCACGCCGAAGTGATCAACTCTCGTCCCGAAGTTGCTTGGTGTTGAAGGTGACAGTGTGACAACCTCGCCCTAACGGCTTGATGCCTTTCTCCCTAACAATCCAGAGAAGGGCATTGCGATTTCCTTCATTTTGGAACGAGGAATTTGCATCTCGCCCAAGACTTTAGCAGTAAAGCAAGTCCAAAGCGCCCCGTCATCCACTAAGACACGGCCAACTCGCTGTCGATGGTCGGGCGACTCACCGCTGGGAGCCGCCGAGGCTTGGTCATCCCAAAGGGGCAATCCTCCCGAGAGAAGGAGATGGGGACCTCACCACTTCATCGATTCAGCCGAGGTTTTGCCTCGACGCTAGGACCTCCCGAGCAGCCTTCCTTGAGGGGTCGCCAGAGGTGTAAGCCGAGGAGCCACCGAAAATGACGGCGATATGGTTCACGGGCTCTTGATATTCATCATCATCTTCCCGATCACCATCTTCGGTTTGACGCTATCTTACCGGCAGACCTTCTTGTTCGGGTAGGGTGGGCATTGGGCCCTTACTGCTGTAGAAATCTTCGAGCTTTGCGCTTCAAGTTCTACAAAGGACGCGTATCATGCCCGTGAGTGCCGGTGGAACTTGCAAAATCGGGTCGCCGACCTTTCTTGCCTTGTGCGCCCCGAGCGTGCTTTTTGCCCTTTGTAATTATTGTTGGGCTTTTTCGCCCATCTGTGGAGGAGGCGCGATCCATACCGCGACGCAGAGTTGTTCGATCACCTTTGTTCTTCTTCTTCCGGGACTTCTTGTCAACAGAACATTGTCAGCCGCTTCTTCTTCTTCTCATCCACACCAGTCAAGCGGCGCTTCGCCTTTGTCGAACGCTTTTTTAGTATCAACGCGCCTCGCCATGGCATAGCGCGGTCACCGCTTTGAACAAAGTCGTTGGCGTCTGTGTCTCGCTGATCTCGAGATCCGGGTGAGGCTTCGTCATGACTCGCTTTTAAAGGCGCGACAACAGATTCATCCGAGATGTTCGGATCGTGGTTATGGATCTTAATGAAACGCTTCACGGTTATGAGGGTCTCCCATTCATCCGGATCATCCGTGCGCGATCATCCTCCTTGCCTGCACGTAGGTAACACCTCCGAAATTAGCGATCGAGCGCCACAAAGCCGGTTCCATGAGCTGATGGAACCTCCTCCGATTGAACAACAGCCACGCCGAAAGCAAAGACCTCAAGGACAATCGGAGGTAATTAGCCATAACGAAGCTCACTACCCCGCCGCCATGATGGCCAGAAGGAGATGGAAAGGAATTCTCCGGTTCGAGTCCCATTGTACCTCTCCATGTGACCGGGCTTGAACTTTGAGGGCCACCGACAGCTCGAAGCTCGTCAGAGAAAGCCCCGCAGCCTGCAGCATATGACCGACCACTTTCCCCGCAGTAACCTAGTCTTGAGAAGACGCGGTCTGCTATGCCGAGGAACTCCTGCTGAACGGATGACTCGCCCGAGAAACTCTCCGGACAATCCACCACGCCCTTCCTCGTGGTGGCGACGACGCCGCCTCACGAGGGGACCGTCTGCGACTATCGCGCGCGCGCGGCTGCCCCTGGTCGCTGATGACTACGAGGACTTGGCGAAAGCGACGCACCACGGGTAGCCCGCTTCATGGACAAGGATCCTTCGATGGTGACGGGGTCACGCGACGATCGAGCCGTCCCAATCATTCCGGCAGCTTTGGTCATACCGCTCGAGGAGTTGTTGACTTCTCCTAGAGACTTTAGGCCTTCACCGCCGCTTCAGGTTAGACGCATAATGACGCCTATGCGGGCGAGATCGCCTTGATTGGTGGATCTAAAGGACCGCTATAGCTTCGAGCCGCCCCGATTTTGATCTATGGGTCCCGGATCCTCGAACCATCCGCTGCTTCGCCTGAACTCGAGTCCGGCCACGCTGAATTGACCCAACAGGAAGCTCCGCCGGAGACTTAGCGCCAGACGCGAGGTGGGTCGCGACGCTGCCGCTAATCCGTCGCTAAACCGTGCTAAGATCTGATTGATGGAATCGCCGAGGTCATGCGGCGAATGACGCCTTGCTTCGCGAAAGCGTTTCGTGGCAGCCTGGCTTTGATGCCGAGCAGAGTTATCCGCCGACCGCCAGCCGCCACGCTCCGTGCAGATCCTCGAGGTTCCTACATCGCCATGTTAATGCTGCGGGGCCATGCGAAGGTATGCTAGACGGTGTCATCGCCAGGTGTTCCATTGTGTGGAATCTACCGACATAGCCTTGGAATCGGCTAAATCTAAACCGCCAGAAAGATCATCGCTCAGAAGTCGCTGCCGATGACGGAGGCGATTCGAGGCTATCTCGCCATGTAAGCGAGACATCCGCCGGATGCGAAAGCGCTCGAGACCGAACAGATCGATCCGAATCGGACAGGATGAGATATCCCGTCCTTCCGAAGTGTAGCCCTCGTGAAGTATCTCTCAGATCGCCGAGAGAGTTCGACATGCTCGATCCAAGGTCCTCCACGGACGGGCGCCATTGCCGACGGTTGAGATATCGATCTCAAGTCGCTAAGGTTCTTAGAAGTGAGATAGGAGACACGAACAACAACCACGAAAAGAACGGTCAGGAGATGTGGATTTTTATCCTGTTCAGCTTCTCGAGAGATAATAGCCCTACGCCCACCTTTTCTTATATATCGTAGATGAATACAAGAGGTGGCTCTACGAGACTAACAAGTCTCTCTACGAGATTATGCGAGTACAAGTGCGCGATAAGCTATAAGATGATGTCTACGAGGTGCTAAGATGCAAAGTTTGGCCGTGGTCCTCTAAACGCCATAGGGCCCTATTTATATAGTCCCGAGCAAACCGATCTACCGAGGGAATATCGCCAAGCTAACTACTTAGTACGTGAATTAACTCAAGACATGCCAAATACATCCCGAGGTAGATAAGGCATACCCATGTCTTGGGGATCACGACTCCTATTCCAATCCGGAAACCACGCCCGGTCTTCACGTAGTCGCAAGTAATTTTGTTCGAGTAGGACTCATACACTAATCCTAGGCGTTATGCACCGTCGTCGACCAAGAGGCTGCTCGCAGATGCACATGGGTTCGATAGAACCTTCCAGGAGCCGGGCCCCGTAGGTCGCGCTCGATTGGGCCGTGAGCCAGGCTGGCAATGGGCCGTAATCTAATCCTCGACAGCTTCCGATCGAGACGCGTGTCTCCTCCGGTTGTGAGGAGAAAAGGTTAAAAACGCTTTCCCCCCCTAATTGGGCTTGGGCTAAACCGCAAAGGCAACCCCTTAACCGCTTTCTTAACACGCCGCTAACTCGGGCAATGTGTTAAAATCGAGCCTAATTCGCCTTGTGACACCCCGGATGGTATATGACCGGCAGCGCCAAAATTAAAATGTTTCACAAGATACCCCATGTTGGGTCACTAGCCAACTTCGTGATGCTCGAGGTTGGGTGTTGTGAAATTTGGGTCCAATTTCTTGAGGTATGCCTTTATAAGGTCGCCAGCTTGTACACCGCTACCCGGTATAAATATCTCGGCAAAATTGTATCCAATCGGCACGCCTCTTAGAGCCTATGCTGATCCCTTCTAAGGTTGGGGACAGTACCACTCATCGAAAGGTGCGCCTCATGTCGGGTCGAAAAGTTAACTCTACAAGTTAAGGCTAGGTGCCTGACGTCGATATCACTTGCAACGTTAAACTACAACATTGCAGCTTAGAAGTTGTGGAGACGTGGCTTAAGGCACGCCGCATGATGGGCTAATCGCTGCTTTTGCATTGCAAGAGTGGGTGTCAAGTAGCCGAATTCATCTGTTGAGGCGATGTGCCCAATGGGCCGAGTAAGCCGAGTTCGCATTACCGATCCAGCATTGCTTCAACACAAAAACTTAAGATTTTTGAGTTCTTTACAATATCTTTTCAGACACAGAGGTATTGGTGAAACCAGCCTACGGGACATCTCGACTCGATCGTGAAAGCACTGGGGCTATCAGGACTATATAGGCCCCGTATCCTCTAGAAGGCCCATAAGGGAGCGATAGGGGCGTATCCAAATCGCTTGCCGAGGATAAGGACCACTGGCTACACGTGGTTTGAGCAGGTGTCATGGATCGAGAACGCTATTTGTCCCAGTATCTCGCAGATGGGACCTCGCTCAAGACGGCCGAGCGTTTCGCTTATAAGGCGTATAGTCCATACAAGCTGTGGACGGCAGCCTTTACCGCCAAGGTGCGCGAGTCCTCTCCAAGTGCATCTCTCAACAGGAGGTGTGTTCCTTCTAGGGACATACACGAGGGCGCCAGGCAACCATGCCTCCTTCAGACTCGTCGGCAAAGCGCTTCGCATGGGCTATTATCGCCAACCGCATTACAAGATGTCCGGGATATCGTAATTATGCAAGGCATGTCGGGCCACATCCGGAAGGCCCATAAGCCCCACCAAGAGCCCAAACGATCCCCATCTTGGCATTTTCTCCACGGGGTCTGACTCGCTGCCCATTCCCTCAAGGTACAAGCGGTTGCACACACTTGCTTGTCGCCATTGACACTTTTACAAAGTGGATTGAGGCAGTAGTCTGTCGCCTCTTCACGCCAAAATGGCTGTGGCGCTTTCAAATCAACGGATCACGAAGTTTCGATTCCCCACAAGCCGATCACCGATAACGGTCCCCGCTCGTGGTTTAGCTATTCCAAATATCGCGAACAATTTAGGCACCAAGGTTTGCTTCGCTCGGGCTCATCCATAGATCAATGGAGCAATGAGCTTAGCTAACGGAAGATAGTCCAGGTATCAAACGGCGGTGTTTGCCGCTCTCCGAAAGCACAACAAAACCTGGGTTGACGGGTTCCTTCCGGCCCTTCCTCGGGGCTTCGTGACTACGGCACCGCAACCGGAAACTCTTTCCAATTGGTCTATGATACAGGCTTCATATTGCCCACTCAAATAGTATTCGGTTCGCCTCAGCACGAGCTCGGTCAACTTGGTTGAGGACGAGTAAGAGCGCTTACTTGACCTCGATCTCCTCGAAGCACACGCGATCGGGCACAAGTCGAATGGTGCGCTACCAAAGAAGCTCTTCACGCAAGACGCCGCCAAATCGCCTCGACTAAGGGCTTTTGAAGGCGGCGACTGCTCGCTCACGCCAGTGTCCAACTCCAACTAACGCCAACAAGTTAACTCCCCTGGGAGGGCCTGCTCACTGGTCGCTTTATTGCTCGCCCGAGGTCGGCTCACCGCCATGGAGGACTCGAGAGAGCCGACCAAGACTTGAACATCGACCACTTCGTAAGTTCTTTGTGTAGGTCTTTTGTGTGTTTGCTTAGCTCGCCGCTTTTGTAAACTTCTGCATGCCTTAGTTCGTCCAAATCTCTCGGCTGCCATGTAATGTTCAATCCAATAAATGTGGAATTTTCGGCCCTCGTGGGCCCTTTTCACCCTTGTCTCCTCGCACTAGTCTCTCTGGTAACACTTGATGGCCGCCCGCCTTGCGTAACTCTTGGCTCTTGATCTTCGTGGCTTCTCGCCTGTATCTCATTTCAACAAGTTCCTAAACTCGTAGTCACAGAACACGGCATCCACCTCACGGCTAAGCTCGCTCAGAAGCCCTCCGCTGGCAGAGGCTCTACCGCCACGGCAAAACCACTTACGGCTCGCTTCTCGTAAGCCCTCGCGGCAGAGGCACTTTCCTTATTCGTTACCCTTGAATCGCTTTACTACGTTAACGAGCGCTCATGGAATGAGTCGATCAACGCGGGTGTCGCTTATCTCTCTACGCACGTGCTTGACTTCGCAAGCTTAGGTCTTCAAGCATCGCCCCACTGGCTAGGTGTCGCCTTTCTTGTGCACCTGTCTCGAGTTCGCAAACTTAGGTTTTCGAGCACTCCACAACGGGGCTAGGAGTTAGGTCGGCGTTTCACCGGTTTTTCTTAAAAGTTTCTTAGCGCTGCTTGGCTTTTCTCCGCCGCCAGCTTGTCTTTTTTGTCGCTTCTTTTGCAGGAAAAAGTAAGTTTTTATTGTATAGCCAAAATTGCAGTGCACAGTCCCTTTGGGTTACAAAACAGCACGCTACTTAGAAGCAATCTGCTCCTTCACAATTCGCAATTTCTAGTTTGAGGCGCATCGACTTTTCCTTGGGCTTTGATTCCTTCTCAAGCCACTGAGACGCTCTGCTTCCTCCTTGCTTCGCTTGGCTCGCTTCCTTGGCTCGCCTCGAACGGCTTCGACCTCTTTGGTCTTGCCTCAGCCTCCTCCAGTCCTCTCTCCGACTAAGGCACCGCCCGCTGGCTTGAAGATGCTTGGACACTTGCCGACCTGTTTTTCCGCTGCTAGCGCCTCGGCTAGCTCGTGAAGCTCCTCGATTCTCCAGATAGAGCCGGGACGATCCTCTCCTCTGCCACTTCGCTTTGAGCTCCTTCACTCCGGCCAATCGGTTCTGCTTTCACCACAAGACGAATAAGCCGAGCAATTTCAGACATGCGACCGGAGGGTGTCGGCGACGGCTACAGGCCGATGGCGACGCCTCTTGAAATCTTCCATGGTGCCCCTGCAGAACCTAGGTGAGAGAAGAGCAAGTCCGACAATTTTGGCCACTGTAACTTAAAACGAACAAGTTTCGTTTGAGTTCACCTCGAAGCCTTCGCCTGTTCAGCGGAGACGCCCTGCTGTGTGAGTTTGGCCGGGATGCTCTACAGCTTTGGCGCGCGCTTATTCTTCCGCTTCTTCCGCTGCTCCCTCTCCTTATGGGAGCGCTGGCTCATTGGGGGCGACCTCTTCTTCGTGTTCTTCTTCTCGCTCGCCAGTAAGATTACGCCGCCCGTCGGGCGACGCGGTGTCTCCGCGGACAAGGTGGTTCAACGCCCCGCCCACTGCCTTCTTCCTCGCTCCTCGACGGCGGGCCCTTCACCCCGTCACGGTGAGTCGCAAGGTTATAGAGATGTTTCGCCGCAACGACGCGGCTCGGTAGGACCGCTCGCTGTCCTCCTCGCAACCGGGCGGAGCCAACGCCTAGCCCCGCCTCCGCGGGCGCCGTCTGCCGCTTTTCTTCGCTTCCGCCGTTCCACCGCGCTTTTAGCGCGGTCGAATCGTCACCGAGTTCGGTGGACTCAAGCTCCACGCTGCTAGCTTGTCCTTGAGGTCGGTTAGCCTTTATCGCCTGCGGACGCACTGCAGGTGTGCTAGCAGCAGTGGATTGCTCGATTGCCATGTCCACGCTTGTCCTTGGCAATTTTCTACTGGGCAGCTGATGAAAAAAAAAGCGAGTTAAGTCCTATGCGGTTTGGTAAGTTGTAAGGGCGAAAGGCTTGATACCGCTGTGACCGCCACTTCGAGGGCTTGATCTTCTTCTTCGCTAAAACCTTCGCCTCTTGCTCTCGGGCTCCTTGGTTTGTTCGCCGACCTCTCTCGAGCATGCTTATATGCGACAGTGCCTCGGCCCCAACTGAGCTGGCACTTTTGGTGCAACGAAGAAGCTTTTTCTGCACGCTACCTCTTCCTCGAGCCTCCTCCGCTCGGCCATGACTACAGGCCTGTATTCATATGGCCCGAGCGAGCCTCAAGGTGATAGCGCTTAAGCCAAAGGGTCATGACCCTTACCTCTTCGTCGCTTTGCTCGATGAGGAGGGTGGGATTTGGTCTCCTCCCGCTTAGCTGGCCTCGTGCTTTTCGTCGTCGCGGGTAGCTTCTTCGAGGGTTGGCGGCCGCCATGGCTCGGCGGCCACCTTGGGCTTCTCGCCACTTTGGTCTTGCCCTTCCTCGCCTCCCTCTCGCTCCTCTGAGAGTTCTCCACGATCCCCGCAAGGATCACCGGGTCCTCCTATTCGCTTGGGAAGTGAATGTTAGCATCTACAACAAGACAAGTCTAGCTACACGACGGGGGTCTAAGTGATTTACCGTGTGCGGATTTAGCATCGCTATGCGGACAGTGTAGGCCACCTCGCCGTGACTTCGCCGTCTTCTTACGGCGTGCCTTCAAGATGGAATCGACCGCCGGGTCACCCATGCGCTAGGTCGTGGTTGCACCGCCTAACGTAAGAAGTAGTTAGTTCCTTGCTCGGATGAAATCACCAAATAAAGGTTGAGTCTTAAAGGCACTTATCCGTGTTTCCTTGTGATGTCTTCCCACCTTTCTATCTTGTAGAAGGGATAGGATCTCCTCCGCAGCGGATGATCCTGTTCACGCGAAGTCGCGGATGTTCTTCGCCGCCGGAGCCCGAGGCTCACGAGGGAAGCTATCTTCCGCCGTACCAGTCCTCGTCGAATAGCTCCGCCGGCATTGGTGTTCTTCACGGAGCTCGCCCCGTGAAGACAAGTTTCGCTTACCACGCCACTCTGGTGTAGAACCACTCATCCACCACGCCGCCCATCGAGTCGAACAATAGTGGACAAGGGTACGGGCGTCGGTCGGGGGTCTGGAGCTTGAGGTAGTAGCACCTGGCGCCGAGCGCGCGAGCCGCTTCCTTGTCACGGTAGTAGTGAAGGAACGTTTCCACCGGCATGATCGATTCTCAGATAGCCTTCGACAAAAAGTAAGACGCCATCCGAGGATGGAGTTCGATTAAGGTTCGCCACCCTAGTCCATCGATGTTGAAGAAGGCTCCACGGTCGCTTTTGGGAGACCGCAACCCAACAAAGGCGAATCTACTCAAGTTGACGAACCTCGCCCTCGCGGCCCGTGTTTCTCTCCCGGCAGCCTCCAGCCATCGCAGACGACGCGCTCTTCTCCTCCCAAATCTTCTGTGTCCTCCTCGTCAAACTAGTGCCGTGAGAACTTGACCATAGCAGCTTCCTGTATCGGACGAACAGATTTGAGGATGGGTTTATCGCTTGATGTCAGGCGCGGTTGAATTAGGGCTTGGGAAGGAAAGGTGTGGAGAGTTAGAGTGGCTAGTCGCTGGGCGGCTTGGGAGAGCTTTTTATAGTAAAATGAGTAGCTTCAAGAACGGTTTTTACCACAAACGGGTTAGTTTTTACCGCAACGGCTAAGTAAAACGGTCGTCTCTGCTTTCATTTCAGCAGCCAGTAGTTACTGCTGAGATCTCGCCAATGCCTATTTTTTCCAAAAGTTCAGACTGAGGTCCGAGTACTCGCCGGGCAGATGCGATTTCTACCGTGCAACAGAGTTGCTCGGTAGATCGACGGGTTTGTTCGATCCCTAAAAGTCCTGCTCGGAGAACCTTAACTCCGCTTGTATTATTTGTTGTTCGCCTCCTGACGGCTAAAAGTTCCTTCAGGGTTTGAGTCTCAAGAGGAAGACCCACTTTAGTGAGTCCTTCCACTTGAGTCTCGGGCCAGCTGCTTCGTGATAAAGTTGCCTATTGTCATGGTCCACTCCCCGATTTCAATCGAAAGAGCCTACCAGGCCCAACTCCCGCAAGGTTCTATTTGGCCCATATATATCTCGGCCAATTTCCTTTCCGG
>JAYEVB010000098.1:0-24281 GCA_036346415.1 Raddia guianensis | reverse complement strand
TTCTCCCTCACGCCGTGCTTTCGAGTTATAGCTTAGGTTCTCGAGCATCGTCCCGTCTTAGGGGCTAGGGTGTCGCTCTTTCTCTTGTGCACTGTTCGGGTTATGGCTTCAGGTTTCGGCGGATACAGCAGAAGTGGGAAGTTAGGCTAAGCAGCTCTACGGTTTTCTTAAACTTCTAATATTTGTTAAGCTTAGTTTACATTAGTTCTTGTCTTTTTCTTTGCTCTCTCTTTGCGAGGGAAAAGGGTAAGTCTTTATTAACAAAATTTGCGGTACAAAGTCCATCTCGGGTTCTGACCCTCTGACTACCTAAAGTGAGTTGCGCCTTGAGCTCTCGATCACTTCCTTAAGGCTCGAGACTTCCTTGGGCTTTGAACCCCTCTCAGGCCTCGGCTGGAGGCGATCGGCTTCCTCCTTGCTGCTCTGGCACTGCTCACGTCGCCTTCGCGGAGAGCCTCGACTTCCGGTCTTGGCCCGGACTGGTCGGTCGAGCCTCGCTACAGCTAACTCGGCCTTTCAGCGGTCTTGGCTGCTCGTCCAGCTCCTTGACCTTCTTCTCATGGTGATCGCCCTCGCCGCCATCATCTTATCTCCTCAATCTCCTCTGTAGAAGCCACAGGGGTTGAGATCTTTGGAGTCCAGCGGATGTCTCTCTCCTCCTTGGCGAGGCTGGGCTTTGAGCTTCTTGGCTTCCTCATGGCTGGTTCCACGATGTGTGCGTCGGCAATTGCTCTTCAAGCCACCGATGCGGCCCGGCTTCTCCTCCGCGGTGCTCGCCTTCCACGGCTTCTTGTGGCTCCTCGGCTTCCTTTAGAAGAGCCTCGGAGAATGCCTCTCCTTGGTCAGCAGCCTTGAGCTTCTTCGCTTCGCCTTGGTGGCTCGGCTTTGGGCAGTGAGCGCTCTGCCCAGGATCCCGTGCGGAGATGCTCCGGAGGAACGGCTATCTGGCTGCCCGTTCGATGGTGACCCCATCCTCGAGGTTCCGCCATGGTATCCCTAAAGACACGAGGAAAGGTCTATTGAACACTGCGATAACACATTCAAACTGGAGCAAGGTTTGGTCTTGAGTTTACCTGCGCCAAGCCGATGCTTCAATCCAGCTATGTGACGGTCCTCGAGGCCATCGTCACGAAGCCCGCTCATCGCGGGATGGTAGGCGGCGCTCTTGCCCGTCGCCGCCTTGTTAGCTCCTTCTTCTTGAGGCGCATACTTTCAGATGCGGGAGCGGCAGGGCCGAAGCACTTTGTCTCCAGCTCCTTCTCCTCTTCCTTTTCCTCTTCGCCCGAGCGTCTTGAGCGAGGCGGCTCCTCCGCGGGTGGCGCCATTGTTTCCACTGAGCGGGGCGACTTGCGCGACACTGCTCGAGACTCTTCATGTTCTCGGGCGGTTGGGGTTCGCCACTGCTGTGAAGAATCCCATCGCCTCGAGGTGAGCTGCCCTGCTGACGAAGTGCAGGTGGGACCGGCTGCTCGGTCCCGCCACTGGGCAACTTCGATGCCATCGCCTTAGCACGAAGTCCATGCGCACGCTTACCGCTACTTTGCCTCGGCCGCCCACCGCGCCTTTGGTAGCGTCGATGCTTCCTTCCGAGCCAGCGTGACGAGCTCCACGCCATTGCTTGTCCTTGAGGCCGCTAGCCTCATCGCCCGTGAGCGCCCGTGCGGATGCTTTCGAACAGCGGCGACTCGGCGCCTCCTCGGCGTCGTCTGTGGCGGTCTCTTCTTAGGCGGTGATGAAAAAGAGATGATCGTTAAGTCTAGCAGGTCGGAAGGTTGGAAGATCTAAAGATCGATTCCTACATACTGCCGTAGAAGCTTGATCTGATCTTCCTCGCGGAACCTTCCGCCTCTTCCTCAGGGCTCCTTGGCGGCTTCTCGCCTTGGCCCTTGGGTGTTCAGCTGACGAGCTCGGCTCCCTCGTGGTGGCGCTCCTCTCCTTGGCGCAAGAGATTTTTCCTTCTGGCGCGACTTCTTCTTCGAGCCTCCTACGCTTTCGGCGACCTGTTACCGCGATCCGTGCGGCGAGGTGAGCTTGCGTGCTAGCTTGCCCGAGCGGAAGGGCCATGGTCTTACCTCTTCGTCGCTGCTTTCGGCGAGAGGGAGAACTTAGTCTCTTCCCGGCTGAAGTGACCCGCGCGCTTCAGCTTGATGCGCTCGATGCGTTCCGTCGCCCATGATTGGTCTCTTGACGGTGGCGGCGCCGTGTCCGCCAGCGAGCTCAGCGTAAACTCGGCGCCACCTTGCCAAGCTTTAATGGCGTTTGGCCTTGCCCTTCTGCCTTCTCCTTCTCGACCGGAGAGTTCCTCAGCGATCCACCAAGGATTAGTTGGTCCTCACTGCAGCGTTTTGAAAGCGGGCGTTAACATTTAAACAACGTTGCAAGTCTAGCAACATAAGTGAGGTAAGTAATTTACGCAAATGCATGCGGACAAGCCGTTCTTGGCAGATGTCGCATACCTGCGGTGACCTCCCGTCCTTCTTCGCCGCCTTCGACATGGCGTCGACCCGCTTCGGTCACCCATGCGTCGGTTGGCTTCTGCCCGACGAAGGATTGTTAGTTCTGTTGGAGGAAAGAATGTATTTAGAGGTTGAGTCTTAAAGGCACTTACCCGTGCTCTCCCTTGTGATGTCTTCCCATCCCTCTATCTTGTAGAAGGATAGGACCTTCTCCTTGGCCAGACTCAGACTACATTGTTTGTGATATCCGAATAATCTCCTGCCCGTGAGCGAGGCTCACGAGAAAGCGATTTTTCTTGTCAGTGCCAATCCTCGGCGGACATCTCGGCGAGGCATTGAAATTCCTTCTTGCAGCGCCTTCCGGTGAAAGCCCGAGTTCTTGTTGCCGCTCAGCTTCTTTGTAGAACCACCTCGCCCCTACGCGCCCGCCGAGTAGGCGGAGGTGGGCAAGGGTATAAGCGTCGTCAAAGCGGTGGCCGGGCTTGGGTAATAGCACCCAGGCGCCCGAAGCGGCGGAGAACAGCCTGAGCGGATCGATGCCCAGATAGCCCTCGCACGAGGTGTGCGGCAGCCATCGGAGATGGAGATTCGGATTGAGGTTCGCCACCTCCAATCCGTGATGTTCAAAAGGCCTCGGCGAAAGTCGCTCTCGGAGACCTCAACCCGAGCAGTGCAAAGCTGACCAGGTAACGAACTCTCCCTCGGCGGCTCGGGTATCCTCCTCTCGGGCAGCCTCTAGCTACTGGTGTCGATGTAGCCCTCCTCCTCCGGATCCTAAGGTCCTCCTCGGTCAAGCTAGTGCACATGAATTTGGCCATAGCGATTCCAGATGGGACAGCGAGGGTGGTGATGGAGTTTGGGTACCAATCTTGGCGTGGTTGGAGCTAGGGCTTGGAGAGAAAGGCGCGAGAAGCGAAGTGGCTGTCATGGTGGCTTAGGTACTTTATAGTCCGTATAAGCGACTCTGCAGCGGTTTTGTCCCGAGCGGCTAGTTTTTACTACTAGCGGCTAGGTAAAACGATCGCTGCTTTTCACCAGGCGGCAGGAGATTACGTTAGATGCACTTGGCTATTTTCGGTGTTTGCCTTTGAATTTGGTGCTACGCTCGGACGGATGTCGTTCCTGTTCGGCCTTGCGAGTTACCGGCCTTGTCGGAGTTTGTTCGGTCCCGAACAAGTCTTGTTGATTGAACCATAACTTTGTTCGATTAAGCTTGTTACATGCCTTTGTAGCGAGGGAAAAATACCCTCTTCGTGACTTTGAGTCTCAAGGGATGACCCCTCTAGTGAGTTCTTCCACTTGAGTCTCGGGAACTAAGCATCGAGGATTAGATCACGGCCCATAGCCATGGCCCACTCCTTGTGTTGTCGAGCGACCTACGGGGCCCGGCTCCTTGGGAGGTTCTCTCGAGCCCATGTGCATCTGCGCGAGCAGTTTCATGGGCGCGCGGTGCGTAATGGCCTAAGTTCTGTTTGAGTCCGACTCGAGCGAGTTACTGCGACTACGTGAAGACCGGACGTTAGTTTCTCGGTTGGAATAGGAGTCGTGATCCCAAGACTAGAGTATTCCTTATCTACGAAGGTCATATTGAGCATGTATGAGTTCGTTCTGATCTTATAGTTAGCCCTGCCCGATTCTCGGTAGGTCGGTTTGCTCGCACTATATAAGCAGGCCCCTACGGCGTTTAGAGGATCCACGGATTAAGTTTTACATCCTAGCATCTAGCTTAGACCTTAGCGGATAGATTTTACATACGACTCGTCGAGACCTGCTGATCTCTTGAGTTCCACCTTATAATTCTCTTTGATATAAAGAAAGAAATTTGGGCGTGGGGCTATTATCTCTCTGAGAGCTGAACGAGGATAAAACCCACATCTCATGATTCGTTCTTGTTAGGTGGTTGTTGGCGTGTCTCCTATCTCCTCTTTGAAGAACCTTGGTTGACTTGGGTCGATATCCCAACGTCGGCCAGATCTTCTTGTGAGAGAATTCCTGCATAAATCGCCCCCTTTGCCTCTGTTTTCATCTTCTCCCCTTGCCCCCCGCCTTCTTGCTTCCCACTCCCTGCCACCATGGTTGCCATTGGAGAGAGCGCTCTGACGAAGGAGAGGATGGCGGAGGCGGAGAGGGCGACCGTTAAGCGGGCTCGTGGAGATTTCTGGCGTGGATCGGGCGAGGCCCAAGCCAGCAATTTGGTCTACTTCGAGGGCTTGGCTATCTGCAAATTTCGCATGCCGGAGTCGCAGTTTGTCGCGGACTTCTTCGCCTTCACGGAGCTGAGGCCGGAGAACTTGTCTCCGCAATCCTACGTCCATCTGTCTTTCTTCGCATTCTTGTGCGAAGCGCCTGCTAGTCTGCGGTGGCGGTGTGCCTCCTCCAGCACTTTTTTGAGTTGAAGCCCATCGGCCACCGAGTGGGCAATGGCGAGTCTTCTCGACAGCGCCCAGCCGAGGAGCCAATCGTGCCAGATACGAGTGAAAGCGAAGGTTGATGGTGGGTCGGCGATGGTTCTACCTGAACAGCGGGGCCTCGAACACAGAATACTCTTCAACGCGCGGGCGCTCCAATCTTCAGTGGCGAAGCCTTGCCGGAGGATCAAGTCACGGAGCAGGAGATCAAGGGGCTCGTCAGGAAAGGTTTGACGGGCTATGACCTCGTCGTTGGCTCTATCCGTCACCGGGTCAGCCCGCTGGGGCGCCGCGAGCGGTGTCTCAGCGACATGGGCGGTTGGGAAGATCCGGACCTGGACTTCCATGAAGGTAGGCGCAAGCCGCACTCTTATGTTCGATTTCAGGCCGGAACGTGTCGTGACTGTTGGTGACGCCATGCAGGGCTCTCGACCCGCGAGGTTGCGTGGATTGCGGGGATGCTGCTGTCCATGGACAAAAGTCCTCATCCCGTTCGATTCATGAGGGATAAATTATCTGCGGTACGCGCCCGTAAGGTGTTCGATGAAATCTCTAGCCGCACGCCTCTGGGGTTCTGACAAATTGCATCGATTGTTTTGCAACGAACATGGGAGGCGGCCAAAAAGGCTGCGAGAACCACGGGCTCTGCTGTGGAAGGCTCGTCCGCGCAACCAATGGCGCGCATGCCAGAGAAGTCTCGGCGGCGTCCGGGGCATCCGCCTTATTCTTGATGTTGATCGAAGTCCGGCACGGCATCAACATGCGGTGAAACGCAGCGCGAGCTTCTTGAAAAGCTTGCAAGAAAACGTGCAGCGCCGTCGCAAATAAGCCCTCTCCCTCTGACAATCTGGGTGTTGGGTATTCGGTGCCCCTCAAGCTCCTCCTTGCATGTCCAGAGCATGGCGTCTTTGAAGAAAAGGAGGACGTACCGGCCCGCCCCAGACAGCGACGATGAGGAGGTCATGCTGGTGTCGGGCCCGCCTCCGGTGAAGGCGTCGGGCAAGGTCCCTAGGAGAAAGTTCCGCTTGGCGGAAGGGCGGCCGTGCTCGCTACTGACCGCGTCGGCGAGGCGGAAACAAACTCTTTGCTCCTCGCCGGGCGCCGAGAACGCGGAAATGGAACCGGCGCATAAGTGTTTTTGCCTTTGCTTGTTGTCATTGTGTTCCCGCATCTATTCGTTAAGCGCTCCTCCCGATTTCGAGTGTGTGGCGCAAGGTGGTGGTTAAATCTTGCCCTCTGCCAAGCCGGGGAGGCTGAAATCTTGCGCGTTGACCGAAGAGGAGGGATTCTTAGAGCGATCGCTGGCGATTGCCGGTTGCCTTGAGGCCGGCGGATCGTGGGGCAAGGAGGGCGATCTTTCATGAGGATCATCATCACCGCTGCCGGTGGCGATCTTTGAACAAGCGTCTGCCAGTCGCGAAGACCGTGAAGGTGGAAATCGAGAGAGCCTCGCTGTGGGTTACGCCTCTGCGTGTCGAAGGGCGCACGGCCCACGGATGGTGGCCAATCGACCGTCGGGGGATTGCTCACCTCTTCAAGACCCCGATTAGGGAAGTGCCCCCGGCGCCTGATCGGCGCATGCTGCTATTTGGATAGGACTGGCAGGTGCATGTGCTCGTGCCGTCGAGCTGGACGAATTTTTCAGTGTGGCTCCCCTGACGTCCGCGGGCTGGATATCCGCCAGCCCGGAGTGGATGGAACAATAGGTGGGAATCAGAACGCGGCGCTCTGCCGAGGGAGGTCCGCCGAGGGTGTTGTTCTATCCAACTCCTGGTTTGACAAGGGAGGAGCTTAGCGGCGCCTGGACGCCGTTCCGGTGGGCGAAGTTAATATCGCCCGCCAGCGTATGGAAGAGGCAGAGGCCGAGGCGGAGCGGTGGCGGTTGAAAGCGGCAGGTGTGGTGGTGCCCCCTCGACCACGCCCGGTCTTAGCAATGGGCGCTACACCCACATTCCTGCCTCCCGTGGAGGGCGAAAACTTGGTAGAAGCGGAGCTCCGGGCGACGAAGGTCGGCCTGGCCTTGGCGGAGGACGCGGTGATCAAACTCAAGGCGCAGCTCGCGGAAGCGCAGTACGCCGCCTAGATAGCTGCGGAGCGAGCCGAACCGACAATGGAAAGGCGGAAACCCGCGCAGGAGGTCGTGCAACTTCTGGGCGAGCTCCAGCGATCCCAGGATGTCGCGGAGCACACGGCCCGGGCGAAGGAGAAACTCGAGGTACCCAAATTGGTGTAGGTGAGGTTTGCGCCCCTCCAGCGGTGGTGGACGGGAGCGAGGCTGAGCTTACGGCCGCCCGAGCAAGGTGAACAGAATGGAGGCTCTGGCAGCGGCCAGGCTGAACCAGAAATTCGCGCCAAACCGGTGGCGGCTGAGCGAAGGAGACCGAGCCGAGCTCATGACCAGGTGGAGCATGCTAAGAGTCGAGTGGTCGCGGCCGCAACGATGGCCATGCTTTCGGCGGCACCACCATCGTCGTCGCACTCCGTGTCATTGGAGGAGAGCAGCCAGGACTCAGTAAGCTGCCTTCCTTTGCCATACCATGAGGCGCGCACCCACGGGCTTGACCGCACCGTGCGCAGCACCGTGGGGAGAGGCTGAAGAAAATGCTCTCTTTCCAAAGGAAGGTAACACCTCTGAGCCTGCCTTGTACGTTTAGGCACTTACTTTTCATGACTTGACATGTATCCCTTCGTTTCAGTTCTATGATCTCGTCGCCTGCACATCCTCCCTGATGGAAGCAGCGAACGATCGGTCGGATGAGGATGCAGCGAAGGTTGAGAAGCTGTTTGCCGATCTCGCGCAAGCCCGGGCCGAAATAGAACGCTTGAAAGGGCTGGTTGTGGAAACCGAGACGCACGGAACCGCCCATGCCGCCGAGCTAGAGGCTACGCTCCAGTCAGCGCAGGAGAGGGAGCAGGAGGCCGTGGCAAAGCTCGCCAGGACCCAGGAGGCAGAGGAGGCGGCGAGGAGCCAAGCCCAGGCAGCCCGTGAAGAAGCAGACCGGCCCCGGGCTATATTTGATGATGAGCGCAGGCGCAGGGAGGTAGCTTCCAAGGAGTGGAAAACCACGTTAGCTAAGCGCGACTCCACTGTGCGGGAGCTCGAGGAAACCCGCGGCAAGCTCGTGGCGAAGAACGCCGCGCTACGCAAGGCCGGGCGAAGTCCAGGCCGATAATGAATCCTTGAGGAAGCAAGAGCAGGAGCTCGTCGAAGCCCGGGCTAAGTTGCGCCAGGAACAGAACGACATGGCCAAGCAAACCATAGAGTTGCTTCAGGCACAAAGTCAAATCCGGGACTTAGAAACTGAGCTAGAAAGGCTCAAGTTGCTGAAGGAAATATGCCCTAGATCAATCATGAGATGATTGTGTAATACGTCTTTGTTCATGTACTTTACGATAACCAGCTTATCAGGTTCCATGAATAATGGTCATAACTTTGTTCATCAAGTATGACTTGGTTGTGAGACACATTGTTTGTATGACATTATTCTAAACTGATCCCTGATCCAGAATCATTATGAGGAGCATTAATGATTGATCAGCACATATATTGATTGATGGTACTGTTTCACATACCATGGATATTGTGGATATCGAATCAATAATGTGGACACGTGTTAGAGAACACGGATGGTTGGATTGACCTACTCCGAGACACTGCTGAGATTGTTATCTTAATAGTGCCATCAGTTGTTGTCTCGAGTGGTACACCTATATGGTCCTTAGACTTGAGATCATCATAGAGTCGGCATGCGTAGTTGTATACTTTGGGGTTATCAAGCGCTACTCCGTGGCTCGGTAGTTATAAAGGTAACTTACGGGTATGCCATGAAACATGGCGTGGGGGTGTGATAGATCAAGATGGAATTTGCCCTCCTCGATAGCGGAGAGATACCTCTGGGCCTTGGTGTGGATGGATAAGGAAAGTCTTGTGACCGTGCCAAAAGTGACTAATTGTTAGTCACATCTTATATCCATTACGGAGCAGTGAATGGGTCGAGCTATCACAAGGTGGCACATATCTTGCCTTGAGCTTGACCGGTGTCGCGTGGCAAAGGGATCGGTATGTCTGGCGTGTATCAAGGTTCACCCGATGAGATCATTACAATGCATTAGGGGTCAATATGTGTTGCTAGATACCGCTATTGATCTGTGGACTGAAAAGCGGGTTTCGGATCCATGCGCCGACTTGCACATGAACCTAACGGGTCACACATTAACGGTTTGGAACATGTAGCGGATTCACTACATTAATGGGTTTGTGGCGTGGATATGGATCGCGTGGGAGATAGAGTCCTAACGGGCCTTCTAGTGTAGAAGCCCGTTAATGCGTCTATATAAGTTGGAGGCGGTGCGCGGCATAGAGTTAGATGCACTCCACCCAAAACCCTAGCCACGCGCCCCTCCGCTCGAGAAACCCGGCCAGCGACGTGGTGCTAGGGCGCGGTAGCGGCGTTCCTCTGGGCGTGTGGATACCTTAGAAACCTTTGCGCTTCGCGGACGTGCTTGCTGATCGGCGACCTCTCCTCGACCACGGGCGACCTCTCCCGGAGCACAGGCGACCTCTCCCGGAGCACGAGCGACCTCTCCCCGGCACCGGCGACCCCTCGGCGGTTAGCCGCGCTGATCGGGGAGTGTCGACTTCACTTCCTCGTCTGCGGCGAGTCTTCTTCGCGCATCCGCATCCGTCGAGGTAACGATCCATGGTCCCCTACTTACATGTTGATCCTGGGTGTGCGCGAAAAATTTGATTTTCGGCTAGCGTAGCCTGCGCGTTCCCCAACAGTTGCAGCGCGAGTTGTAGTTTGACCCGGTCTAACAGTTCCCGGGCTTTGCGCCGTAAATACTTGTGCGATTTATTTTGAATTCCCGCTCAGCGGATAAGCGTTGCGTAACGTGTGGTGGCCGAAGGGCTTAGCCATTTTTTGCCTTAGTTTATTGTGTCAAATCGCGCGCGCTGTGGGCTCCGTAGCGGGGCACAGTGTTCTGCAGACAATGCGAAATACGTTTGCGAGCATCGGATCTGAGGCGACACCACCGCGCCGTTCATGCACCGGCCTAAGCCACAGCGTCATCTTTGGGGAGGCATCGGCGGGCCTCGTTTGTTGGTGGGCGTGCCTCTCGCGATGAGCTTTGACCGTAATTATATCTCCTCCGCTCGGCAAATGGGGACCGAGAACACGTGTTGCTCGGCGATGGCGCGTTGCTGGTATTCCACGAGGCGGCGGCGTGCGCTGCCGTCTCTTCAGCTCGGCGGTGCGTTTAATTACTACGCCCCTTGGCAGCAAGGCGCGCTTTGGGTAGCCAGCTTGCGGCGGGACATTACATAGCTGCTGGCCTATATAAAGCGGGCGTAGCGGACGCGGCGCGTTGCTTCCACCCGACTATCTCAAGCCTTGAGCCAAGAAGCGCAAGGTCCTTAGCCACGGGAGGAAAGCGGAGAAGGGAAGGAGATGTCTTCGACAAGCTGGTCGTCAGACGCCATCTCGACTATCTGGCGGCTTTGGTACGTGGCAGCAATGGAGGATCTGCCACTGCCTCCTCTGCGCCCGATCCAACCCGGCGGCGGAGGAGCCTGGCCGGCCGTTATTGCGGCCAGTGGCGGCCGGCAGCGTATGCCCAAGTTCAAAGCCGGCAGCGGCGGCAAGCAGAGCGCTTAGCGGCTGCGCAGCGGCGGAGGAGCGAGGCGAATGCGATGGCGGCATGATTACGCCGCCGCCCAAGATATGCTTGCTTGGCGGCGGAGGATTTAGTAAGTTCCGCCGCACGTCACGGCGGAGCAAGAGATCGACGCGGCTGCGGAAGCCATTGCGGCGGAGCCATGGGTGCCCATGGGCGACCCATCCATGGCCGACGAATTCGCCGACCAAGTCTTGGCGGGACCGTTCATCTTTGGCGGGCAGACCTACGACGTCGTCGTCATCGTCGTCGTCCCCATCGGCGGAGTCCGCCGCTCGGTAACTTTGTCGGGCGCCAGCTGGTAAAGAAGCGGAGTAGTGTTAAGTTAGGCGCCGTCGGTGCTGTAGTGTGGCGCCCTCTTTTACTGATAGTCGAGAGCCGTCCTCCTTTTGCTTGTAAAATCCCAATCTTGTAAAGTCTTCTATGTGAAATGCAGTATCTTGAATGAATCTGTCTCTTTTTGGCTTGTCCATTCCTTTTCCTGTGCGGATTTGCGAATCTGTAATGCAAAAAACAGGGGAACTAGATGAACAGTAGCGAAATTCTGAGATGAACTTAGGAATTTTAGGCAAACAGGTTGCTTTGAAAGGTTGTTGTTTGGTGCGCCTAATCATCCAGCCCCCGGGCCGTGGCCAAGTCCAAGTGCGATCTTGGAGTTGGGCGCACTCTAGAGACTAGAGTGACTTAGAAAAAATTTCGCGCGAATTCCCAGCCCCCGAGCTTCGTTAGGCCGCGCACCATGCGGGCTTGGCGAAGTTAAGGACTTAGAAAAAATTCACGGAAAATCACAGCCCCCGAGCTTCGTTGGGCCGCGCGGCGATGCGGGCTTGGCGAAGTGTAGGGTTTAGGAAAAATCTGGGCGCAAAAAATGCCTCAGCCCTCGAGCGCTGCGAAGTCCAAGTTAGCCATTTAAACAATCCTGACGCGGGCTTACTTTACCTTTGGGCCGCGGGAATTCCACATTGCACGGAGATTCACTAGGGTGCGAGAGATCGGCTTATCCCGTCGTGGAAATGCTCCGGAATGTTTTATCCTTAGCCCTCGGGCTTTGGCCATGGGCTGTTTGAAATGGTCAAGACTTAAACCAGCGTTACTCGTAATTGGGGGAAGGGTTTTTTTTTTGGAATTGAAATGAAGGAAACTTACGACCTGATTTAAGTGTAGAAGCGTCGTAGGAGGGAGATGTTCCATGAGCTAGGGAGCTCGTTCCCATCCTTGTCGGCGTCTTGAGCCGTCTTGTATTCTTGTTGACTACTTTATACGGTGCCTCCCACTTGGGGCTCTCGCTTGTTGGAGCCAGCGAGGTTTACAATCGTCGTAGAACCAGGTCTCCCACTTGAGGTCCTTGTATATACGTTTAGATGCGGTAAACGCGTAAGGGTCTGCTGGTTGGCGTAGCCAGTAAGGATTGCTCATGGCGCATCCTCAAGTAGATCGAGGTCAAGTTGCGCTTCTCGTCGTTGACCACGAAGGTGGCGAAGTCAACGCGATCGGACCCTAGTCTCATTTCTGTTGGGAGGACGGCCTCCGAGCCATAGACGAGTCGGAAAGGAGTTTCTCCTGTAGCCCGGCTGGCCATTGTTCGGACTGCCCAGAGGACTGACGGTAGCTCGTCGACCCAACCTTGGTGTTTAGCCTTGAGGGCGTCGTAGACTCGCTTCTTGATACCTTGGACTAACTGTCCATTAGCTCGTTCAGCTGCTCCGTTAATCTGTGGGTGGGCCACAGAGGCCAGGGTGAGCTCCATGCCGATTTCCTCGCAGTAATCGTTGAATTCACGGCTCGTGAATTGGGTGCCATTGTCGGCGATGATCCTGCTAGGCACACCAAATCTTGCAACGATGCTGTGGAAAAAACGTACCGCGGCAATTGCGGTGATGTTGGAGAGCGGCTCAGCCTCAATCCACTTGGTGAAGGTATCAATGGCTACAAACAAGTACGTTTTGCCACCAAGACCTTTGGGGAATGGTCCTCAGAGGTCCATGCCCCAAACATGAACAGCCACGCTAGTGGAATTCTTTGCAGCTCATCACGGCGGTGGTCGTCATCAGCGCATAATCTTGGCAAGCTTCGCGGTAACAACCAAGACCTGCGTCGCTCATCGCGATGGGCCAATAGTAGCCCATGCGGAATGCTTTCTGACGAGAATTACGTGTGGCGTGTCGCGCAGATGCCCTCATGAATGTCGGTGTCGACTGGTGACTAACTAGGGGGTCACCGCCGGCAATGAATTTGTACGAGGGGACGCTAATTAAGAACTAAGTCAAATGGTAACACAAGACAAGGATGTATAGAGGTTCGGACCCTCAGCGGGCGGTAACACCCTACTTCACGTGTTGCAGGATTATATGGTGGATCAAGATCACGGGATGCAAGATGATGCGTGCCTTTGTGGATGATTCTAGGTCTCATGCCAATGGCTTCTACCCCTCTTATATAGTCTAGGGGGTAGAGTTCTGAGATTGTCGTGGTACATGGTAACCAATTACATTATCTTTGTTACATGTTATGCATGTGCTAATCTGCTAATTACTGAGGAGATAGATTATATCCTCGGGAACTTCCTTGGAGCTCAAGGCGTGCAAATCCAGTGGTCTTTATCCTCGGTAGGTGACTGGATCGCCCCTATCTGCTCCTTTATGGGCCTTCTAGAGGATACAGGGGCCCATATAGTCCTGATCGGCTAGAAGGTGCCACCTTCTTCTTGGGTGGCCTTGCTTACAAAGCACGCCATTGGCACCCCTTGATACAAGCAAGCCCCGTCGCAGTGTGATGCTCGGGCTCGCCGTTTTAGCTGGGAATGCTCAATGACATCCTCGAACAATGTCCCTGCTCCAGAAGCTGGATGAATGGCGTCATCCGAGGTGCTTCTCAAGGAATGAGGCGATGCGGATGTCTCGACAGGGGGTAAGAGGCGTCCCCTTGGCCTCCTCTCCGAAGGAATGGAGGCTTTAAAAAGTCTTGCACTAGCACCCGGCTACCGGTTCTTGTGAGGATCCGAGTTTGGCGAGCTTGTCGACCTCGCCATTCTCTTCCACAGGAATGTAGCTGATTTGAAACTTCATGGCAGCTTCTCCAGTTCCTCACTTCCGCCAGGTACCGCGCCATTGAGTCGTCAGTTGCCTGAAACTCCTCCCTGACCTGGCGGACGACAAGCTGCGAATCCCCTTTTGCAACAAGTCGTTTGATATCGAGCGCAGTGCACGCTCTTAGGCTTGCAATTAGGGCTTCATACTCTGCGGCGTTGTTAGTAGCCGCAAAGTGTATTTGTACGACGTGCTGGAGTCGCTCTCCGTTGGGGGAGATGAGAGCGAGCCCGCATCCTGACCGCCCGGACTGGTGTGAACCGTCGAAGAACAGAGTCCACCGAGCTTCCTCCCCGTCTTGACCTGGAGAGCATGACTTTCGCTCATCCGGCCTGGTCAATTTTACTGTGAAATCAGCGGGGCACGGGCCTTGATCATGGTCCGGGATCTGAACCGGATGTCGAATTCACCAGCTCGACTCCCAGCCAGCGACCCGCCCGATGGCCTCCGGGCTTCGGAGAATGTCCTTGATCGGGTAAGTAGTCGGGACAATGACTTGGTAGGCTTGGAAATAGTGACGCAACTTGCGCGAGGCCATCAGCAAGGCATAGCATAACTTGCGCGAGGCCCGGTGAGGACTTCGCTCACATAGTAGATGGGCTGCTGCTTCCCGTCTAGTTCCACTGCTAGCACCGCGCTTGCGGCGTTTGGTGTTACTGAGAGGTGTAGCAGGAGGGCTTCCCCGAGCTTGGGAGTGGTGAGGACGGGTGGCGAGGCAAGGTACTGCTTGAGCTGCAGAAGCGCGGCCTCAGACTCCTCAGTCCACTCGAAACTATCGTGTTTGCGAAGCAACTTGCAAAAGGGCGAGCCTTGATCCGCAAGGCGGGAGATGAAACGGCTTAAGGTCGCCATTTTGCCTGTGAGGGATTGGATGTCCTTCACGCAGGTCGGCGACCTCATCTTCTCAACGGCCTCGATCTTTTCGGGGTTCGCACCGATGCTTGCCCCGCCGATTACGTAGCCTAGGAGCATCTGGGACTTGGCGTAAAGGCGCATTTCTCGAGGTTTAACTTGACCGGTGCTGTCTTAGGCTATCAAAAGGTTTCCGTGGGTCGGACCGTGGTCACAGGCGTCCTTGCTCTTGACTACGATATCGTCACGTAGACTTCTACGTTCGCCCTACTTGATCGGGGAGAGTTTTTTGCATGAGGCAGCTGGAACATGGCGCCCGACATTTACGGGACGAAGGACATGGTGCGTGTAGCAAAAGCGTCTTGAAAAGGCGTTACAAAGCGGTTTTCTCTTCGTCCTCTTTACACAGCGATCGATGGTAACGAATAAGCATCCGAAACTCATCAAAATTTGAATCGATCGTAGCGTCAACTAGGCGATCTATCGTGGAAGGAAGTTATCCTTGGGGCGGCGGAATTAAGGTCACGGTGGTCAACACACATCGCCACTTGCGCCTTTCTTACGGACAACGGCGGGTTAGCAAGCCAATCGGTGCTTTGCGCCGTGGATGAAGCCGCTCGGAAGCGGTTTGCCAAGCTGATCTTAGATGATCTTGGCCTTCGATCGGGGACACGCCTCTGACACTGCCTTACCGGTTTCTTGTCAGGCCGGACAGCTAGTCTGTGCTCGATCACCTCGCTTGGGACACGGGGATATCGGACGATTCCCATGCAAGCGCATGCATATTGGCGGGAGGAAGGTAATGAGCTCGAGTTCCTATTGAGGCTCGAGGTTGTCCCCGTGGACCACCTTGGAGGTCGACTCCGTGAGGGCGATGGTTTTGGTGGGCTCCTGGCATGCTGCGATGCCACCTTGGTATTGTTGTGGGCGCTCCTTCTTCTTGGGACCATGGGTAGGGGCTGGCCTACCATGGCGGTAGCGGTCTAATCATTGTCGAGAGCCGTCTTGTGGTTGCCCCGGACAGTGATGACTCCCTTTGGCGCCGGCATCTTCAGGCAGTGGGAAGCGTGATGGGAGACTACCATGAATTTGGAGAGCGCGGGACACCCCAGGATGGCGTTGTAGGGGAGCTCGGTTTCCACCACCTCGAAGGTGATGTACTCTGTTCGAAAGTTGGCGGAGGAGCGAGCGTAGCAGGCGGCCTGACCTGCCAGACGGGGTGAAGGGCGACCACAGGGCGATCCGTGGAAGGGGCGGTGATGTCCTTGATCTTGGAAGCCTTGGGACCTGCATGAGGCCCGAGCAGCGCGCCGTGATGATGTCCAATGAGCTCCAGCATCACGAGACCACAGTCCTTTCGGGTGTTGCCAATGGTGGGGCGAGCACCGGCCGAGAGGGCCCCAGGGTTTAGAAACTGGCGGGCGATCACTCACGAAAAAGGTGATGGCTTAGCTAGACCAAGGCGAGGATTCCGCCGGGCTCGCCACGGGAGATGTGGAAGGACCTCGCGGGATGTAGCCTTTAGCTCGCGGCGGGAGCTGTGGGCGGCGTGCCGCCAAAGATAACAGCGACTTGACCGCGGGGTTCGAAACCTTGGTCCTGGCGTCTGGGGTGTGAAACGCTGCTTGGTGCGCCCTCGGTAGCTTCGGGCATGGGACGCGGCCAGCATAGAAGTCCTCAACTGGCGGGCCCATGTGCGGCGATTCTTGAGGTCGTGGCAGGCGTTGGTGGAAGCGGCGAGAAAAGACTAGGGTCATGGGCAGGTCCTCACCTCATTACTGCTTTTTGTGGATGGGGAGGTCAACCACGAGGCCCTGACCGCCGCGGCCTGCCTCCGACTGGGGAGGTCGCTCTTTGCGCTGTCGGCCCTACTGGCCAGGCGCTGCGGTGGCGAAGCGCCCGGCGGAGAACGCTTGGCGGTGGGCACTCGGGCTGGTCGGGCTAAACGGCGGCGATGAACTTGGCGGGCTGCTCCTGCCACTTCTTCTTCTTTTTGTCCGCCTCGGTCTTGCTCGGGCCATCACCGACCTTGGCCCCTCTTGCGCTCAACCGCCTCGGAGGCGTTGACGTAGAGGGCCGCGGTGCGGAAGAGCTCACTCGCGGTATTGACCGGGTGGAGCTCGAGGTTCTCGGTGTAGCGCCGGTCCCTCACGCCGTCCTTGAAGGCCTCGATGATGGCCTAGTCGGAGATGCAGGGAATCGTGTTGCGGGCTCTGACGAACCGGCACACAAAGTCCTGGAGACTTTCGTTATCTCGCTGCACCACGAGCTTGAGGTCCTGGGGGCGCCCAGAGTGGGCGTAACACCCCTGGAAGCTTGTGCGGAGGGCATCCTGCAGCTGGGACCAATTACGGATAGAATCAGGCCTCTGGTTGAACAGCCAGGTCCTGGCCATGCCCTCAAGCACGGTGGGGAAGTAGTCGACCATGACGGCTTTGTCCCCCCCCCCCACAGCCCGGACGGCAGTGGTGTAGATGGAGAAGAACTCCTCGGGATTCTTACTCCCGTCGAACTTCTCGATCGGCCCGGGCTTGAACCTCGGCGGCCATGGCGCTTCACGGAGAGCGCGGGAGAAGGCGGGGCATCCCGGCGCGGCCTTCGGGGGAGAGGCATCCCGACGGGGGCCTAGGCGGGAAAACACTCCGCTTGGGGCACGTGACAATCCTCCGGCAGAGGAGGCCGTCTGAGTTTGGCGCGAGCGGCTGCGGTGACGGCGAGAACGCTCCTGAGTGCCGTCCTGGCCGGGGCGGTTTTGAGTGTCGCGACGATCGGACTCGTTCCCGCGCCAGATGTCCGGGCGACCGCAGCCAGTCTGCTGCTCGTGCTGGTCGATGCCGCAGGTAATGACGCCGACGCCCTTGGTGATGGCTGGACACAGGTCCTGTGGATAACATAGACCCCGGGTATCCACACAGCGGGCCTAAGAGACCACCCGACAGGGGATGGACCAAGTCGGGTGGATGAGGACGGGTACCACTCGGATTCTAGAAGGCTTGACCGGCAAGAAAGAACATAAAGATAGAAGTCTATTCCTAATTAATAGGGAACATATACTTGTAATCCCGGATAACTACTAGAGGATAGAGGTAGGAATCCTACCTTCTAACCGACCAGGACTCTATCTTGTAACCCTGCCCCCCACTATATAAGGCGGGATGGGAGCCCCTGGTTCGGCATACTAATCTACATCTCCCATCTAGAGAATCACATCTATAGCTTGATCATCTCCCAGGTTGATCATCATCTTGTACACATATACCCATATAATCCCAGAGCACAGGACGTATGGTATTACCTCCGCCATGAGGGCCTGAACCTGTATAAATCCTTGTCTTGTGCTACTATCGAGTTTGGATCTTGTGCATCGCCCCATATATAATTATTGCCGGTGGTGACCCCCCAGTTAGTCACCAGTCGACAGTTGGCGCGCCAGGTAGGGGCAGCGTCAAGATCATCTTCGTCAAGCTCGATGGCATCGATCAACGGTGTCGTCGTCGTCTCCGCCTCCGGAGCCGACTGCGTCATCAACGACTTCGGCGAACTCCACTTCTCGGATTTGGATCAGATCCAATCTGGGGAGAACTACAACAACGCCTCCCGCTCGGATTGGGGAAAGCCATGGCCATCTACTCATGAGTAGTACGCCAACGGCTCAATTCCCGACTCGGATACGGCGACGGCTCGATGACAGATTCTGGACGTCATCTTGTTTCTTTAATTTCCGTTGATCCAGAAGGAATTTTGGGATGAGACTGGATGCGTTTGAAAGATAATTTCGTCATCTTTCGGTGAAGCCCAAGAACACCCAAAACGGAGTTCGGATGCGTCCGGGACATCTGTTTGAAGGCAGGCTGCGCGGGATGATCGCGAATCTCGGCGAGCTCGTAAGAATCAGCAAGGAGATTCTCAAAACAATCGACGACCAATACTTCTTTCGGACTTGGATCCGATCTAGTCTGAGGAGAACATCGACATCGCTTCGTCTGGACTCCCGTTCGGGTCGAGGAAAGCCGCCGTCATCTACTCCCGAGTGGTGTGCCGGAGGCTCAATTCTCGACTCGGATACGGTGAGAACTCGACCAATGACTTCAACAATGCTTTTTCGGACTTGGACAAGATCCGATCCGGAATGGAATTCAATAGCGCTTCACTCGGACTCCCGGTCGTGTTGGGGAACGTCACCGCCGCCTACTGACGAGTAGTGTGCCGGGGGCTTAATTCCCGACTCGGATACGGTGAGGTCCCGATGGAGAACAAATCTCGGGTGGTGACCGTCATCAGCAGCAAACCACTCAGACTCAATGATTATTGCGTTCACCGTGCGACGCCGGCTTCATCAACTACGAGGCGAACATGAGAAGATGCGATCTGTTCCCATTCAGATTCTAGACGGAACTTGTATCGCTACTTGCCGCTGACTCAGGAGGAGTTTCGGGGTGATATAAGATGCGTTGGAAAGCTTATCTCGTTATCTTTCCAACGAATCTAAGAACGCCTGAATCCGACTTCGGATGCGACCATGACGCCTTCTTGAAGGCAGTCTGCGCAGAGAGGTCGCGAATTTCGGCGAGCTCGTAAAGCTCGTCGGTGCCGGCTACGGCGTGAGGATTGATCGTGCCACATCTCGTGGGACGTTGAAGATGAGCGAGGACTTTCATCGACTTTCGTCAAGCTACACCAACCGCATGGAGATCATTTACGACTACGGCCAACTCCGTCGACCACGGGCGAGACCTCGGCAAGCACGTGCAGTTCGTTGCCGACCACGACGTGTGCCACTCGGTGTTGATCGAGATCTGAATGACTACTTCCTCTACTCGGCTACGCGCCTATGCCCCCAAGTATTCAGCTCGGTTATGACGCCATCACGCCATTTAGCGCCCGATCTGGTATGCGCTGTATCTTCAAATCTACGGCTCGGCGATAAGCCACTCGGCTACGCGCTACGCCAGCGCCACAGCGCACAAATCTGACTTCGGCGACACGCTATAGCGACACGCCTACGCCAGCGCCACGGCGTCAGGTATTCAGCTCGGTATGCGCCATCGCGCCACAGCGCCCGTGCGATTACGCTGCGACTTCAAATCTACGGCTCGGCGATACGCCACTCAGCGACATGCCTACGCCCGCGCCATGAGCGCCAAAGTATATAGATGTAGATTAGTATGCCGAGTACTAACCCGACCAGTCTCTTCCTGCAGGTTTGAAGCTGATGCGGTGGGCCCCGCGCCGGTCTTTGCTCTAGTGATGAGGATCTTGTCTCGTTCTAGGGCCCTGTCTGGTCTCGAACCTGCAGGAAGAGACTGGTCGGGTTAGTACTGGACACGTGTTTGTCTTGGGGCGCTGATACGAAGAGGAATCCTTCTTTAGGGAGAAAGCACTTTCCCTTTATCCCCAATATAGCATTGACTGGACTGGGCCAGCCTCGCGCCGCCCATTGGGGGCGTCGCGTCGCGTACAACCGTCCGTTGCTTGCCAAAGGGGACAAACGACAAACCGGGCTGCCCGCGTGCCCTTCCCCGGGCTGCGGGTTCCGGGAAACACTGATTCGTTCGGTCAAGGCGGAGAAAGTCTGGCGAGGCGCGACAATTTTGCCACACTCCGCAGACGGTACAAAGTATCATCAAAGCCTTCCCCCGGGCTAGGGGAAGCCCGGGAGGTGCGCCACGCCCTGGCAGAGACCTAGGACAATGTGGTTGATCCGGTCAAGCTCGGGGCGGACCCTGGCGGGCTAGGCGTTTGGCCAAGGGTGGCCTTTTGGACTTTCCGCACGCATGGTGGGCTGATACGGAATCAGCCCAGGCCTGTCTCGAGGTGGGCCGCTTATCAATCACCAACAGTGTCGTACCCCTCTGTACTGGCAAGAAACTGGTGAGACAAAGGTATTTGGCTTTGATATCTTGCAAGAGGCTGAAAGTGAAGCTAATCTAGCAAAGGCTGAAGGCAGCCCAGTCTAGACAGAAAAGTTACGCCGACAATCGTTGGCGTGACCTAAAATTTTCCAAAGGTGATTTCGTGTATCTGCGGGTGTCCCCTCTCAAAGGCATGCGCATGTTTCGTGTGAGCGGAAAACTAGCTCCAAGATATATTGGTCCTTTCCAAATCTTAGCCCGATGGGGCGAGGTGGCATACCAGTTGGAACTGCCTGAGTATCTGTCTGATGTGCACAATATGTTCCATGTCTCTTAATTATAGAAATGTCTTCGTGTGCCCGAGGAGCAGTTACCATTGGATAAAGCAGATCTGCAGCCCGATTTGACACTTAAGGAATATCCGGTCAACATTATGGATGTGGCTATGCGCAAAACCCGGAGTAAAGTGCTTCGATTTTGCTGTGTTCAGTGGAGTAACCATTCTGAGTATGAAGCCACTTGGGAGCGTGAAGAGGACATTCGCGCTGAGTTCCCGGAGTTATTTCCCGAAGAATCCGAATCTCGGGGACGAGATTCTCCTTAAGGGGGGAGGTTTGTAACATCCCAAATTTTAAACACAAATTTGGCACGTTATTTTTTTTGAAAAATCATAGCATTAAAATAATTTAATAATCATCTGCATCATATCATAAATACATCATTAATTAAATTGTTCACTTGGTAAATAAAAATATTTGTGCATTTTAAACTTTATTAATGTTAACTCAACATCTTCTAAGCATTGTTGACCTGCTATGTAAATTAATTTATATGATTTACGATTCAAGAAGAAGTTTTAATTAATTTTTACAAGAGCAAACAAAAAGAGTAAATCCTCATCTTTTCCCTCTGTTGGGCTTGAAGCCCTCTGTTCTCTTCGTGCCGAGCCTCGCCCGTCACTCCGTGCTACCTCTGCACCAGCTTATCTCTACCACCATAACTCAGCTGTCGCTTGCGAGTTACTCCACCCAACGCTCGTCTGCGCCGTGCACGCACGCTCTGCACATTTGACTTCACCAAGACCGCGCCTCGCCGTCGCGTCTCCACCGCTGTGCTCTGGCCGCGCCTTCGTGTCGCCGCCGCTGTAGAGCAATAGCACTTGTCCATCGTTGCTCCCGGCGAGATTAAGATCGAGCCGTCTCCGCCTATAAATTAAGCGCTTTGCACCGCGTTTCTTCTCGCCTTGCGCCGCGCCGTGCCCTTTGCTTCTCCCCGGTGAGCTCTGTTCAATCCCATGGTCTTCCTCCATTTCTTAGTCACTTCCTCACTCGCTTCCTCTCATCCTTCCTCCCTACCGTAGTGCCGAAGGAGCCCGGAGCACCACCAAGTTAAGAAGGAAGCTGCCGCCGTAGCGCTCAGTTCGTCGTCGCCTCGGTAAGCCTCTGCACACTTCTAGGTGCGCATGGGCATGGGAAGATAATCCTGGGGTGGCCGTAGTCTCCCCTGCGTGTGCCATGTTGAGCTAGAGCTCCCATGGAAGCTGTTCGAGCAAGCTAGGAGCATGTCCTGTAGTTTATGTATAAATACGTGTCATCGGCGCCGGAACCAATCGGTCGGCGAAACCGCAACTTTAGGTCCCTTTGGAAGCGCTGAGTCGAGAGGAATCAATTTTTGCAGTCGGTTTGTCGAACGTAGGTCGCCACAGCCGGCTAGCCGAGCTTCACTTAGCTCCAATGGCGTGCTGTGTGCTGTGCGTGCTGTGTGCATGCTTGCATGGCTAAAGCTTGAAGAAGGTTGCTTTGAGATTAGTGCTAGTGTGTGGATGGCTAGCCCTTGAATAAGTGAAAACGTATTTGAGCAGAATACGCTTTCCAGAGTTCAAAGTGCACACATAAATATAATCCAAAATTCAATAACTCTCTATTTATATTAATACCTATAAGAATAAAAATTGAACTAATCATTTTGCAGTAAATAACAAATAACGAATGATTTTCAAAGACCTTAGAAAAAAGATGAAAAATATTATTTCGATGCATACACTTGATTTGATAAAAATATGAAAATATAAAATGGTTATGCATGCATGGCACCTTAATTTGTTAAAGGCTTTTTCTATTATTTTATGTGCATGCATCACATTTCCATGCATATTCATTTCGTGCATGATTTTCAAACCAAAATTTGCATATAAATGTTTTCCTGTCTGATGGATGGTTGTATTATCTTGTATGGGCTGTCCGCGTGGTTAGGAGCTCGAGGAGCGTTAGACCTGTCCAACGTCGCCGGTTACTCCTACCCATCTTCTGACCAAGGAAAGTCTCCTTGATCATATTGTCAACCTGGTGCTTTGTTTTAAAAATGATTTATTAGAGATTGAAAACTTGCATGCTAGATTAAAACTAAAAATATCGTATTTGATAGCTACTAGTAATGCAACCTAATAAATCATGGTAAGACTAGTGATAGGTTTAAACCATAAGGACTTACTATTAGTCTTGTGTATATATACTTTCCATTGATGGTAGAAAAAATGCCAAAAATAACATTATCGAAATGACACAATAATTCTTGTGTGTGAAAATAAATTGTGTGAAGAGAAAAGGATTGAAAAAGATTTAAGAAAATTCTTTGCGAAAGACTGAAGCATCGAGGGTGATGCGATGGGTGAAAAATGAATTTATCTCTCTCCCCTAAAAACTTTCCGACTAGGGAGAGACTTTTGCCGGTTTTGTGCAATAAGGTACCGTTTTGAGAAAATGGGGCTAAATTATTGGCTCTCTTCTAGTTTAAGGACTGCTCGTCCTATAGACCTACGAACTGAGCCATACAGTACGGCCTCGAGTCCCGTTATGGGACGGGCCTAGTTGTTAGCCGAAAAAACCTAGCGGAGACTCCTGGCAGTCGCCGTTGGTGTTTGAATCTAACGGATTTGTGGCGAAACACTTCTGGGTGCGTAGCCTCTCGAGGGCAAAGCGTACCGACTCTGCAGAGTTAAAATTATCATGGTAGCCGTGCTCGCGGTCATGAGCATGCGAAGGGACTGTTCATATGGTAGCTCTTCTTTTCCAAAAACCGGGAATTTTCAAAAAGGATTTGAGTTGAGTAAAAGTTGTTGAGAAAGAGCTTTGATCTTGAGATAGGTACTACCGGCTTGCTTCATGAATTGGGTGCGGCCTATCATGAATTTCTTGCGCGGTTTCGACCTATCCTTTGTTCCGAGTTATTCCCCGTAACGGGAAGAGACTAAGGAAGAAACTCGCTACGGCATGAGGCCGAATGGCGAGAGTATTTTGAGAATGAGCCCCAAAAGATAAATATCTGGGTTTACAACTTTCTTAGAAGTGCTTTTATAAAATTAGGGAAAGGACAAAAACGCATTTCCGCAAAACTACCTAGGCCATCCATTTGTACTAAACCCCATCTGCATATATCCTCGACTTGCTGAGTACCTTTGTACTCACCCCTATTTCTCCGTCCCTGTCGACCGTTGAGATAACGATCTCAAGTCGCTAAGGTTCTTTAGAAATAAGATAGGAGACACGCCGAACAACCACTGAACAAAGAATCGAGCAGGAGGCAGGGTTTTTATCTCTGGTTCAGGCCTCTCAGAGAGATAATAGCCCTCGCCCAAATTTCTTTCTTTATATCAAAGAGGATTACAAGGTGGAACCCGGCGAGATGAACAAGTCTCATGAGTAATGTGTGTCAAGATGTCACGATGATCTAGTGTCGTCCGATGATCTTGGACATGCCCTCTACACGCCGTAGGGGCTCGGTTTATATAGTGCTGAACAACCGACCTACCAAGGGATAATCGGGTCGGGCTAACTACAAGATCGTAACGAACTCATATATATGCCAAATACATCCCGAGGTAGATAAGGTATACTCCAATTCTTGGGGTTCACGACTCCTATTTCAATCCGGAAAACCAACGTCCGGGTCTTC
>JAYEVB010000131.1:0-23813 GCA_036346415.1 Raddia guianensis | reverse complement strand
ATTTGCGGGGTCGCTGGACCACCTGAACCGCGGGACCAGAAACTTCCATGGAAGGCAGCGCACGCAAGTACGGGTTGCGCTTCCGTGGGTCCCAGTTGCAGAGGGGGCGGACGCTTGCTGACAGAGGGGCGTCGCCGGTTGGCGCAGGCAGAAGGCCCGCCAGCCATTGGTGGAGCACCTCCTCTGACACGTTCCCCGCGGCTGGATAGAAGAAAAAGGGAAAACAGCGAATTAGCAAAGAAACAAAAAGGAAAAAGAGGCTCCCTAAAGATCAGAAGATCCAAAAGAAAGCAAGAGCCCTTACCTCCGGGGACGATGCGGGTCCCATCGTCGTCGCCATAGTACTGCCTGGCGGGGCGCGCCCTCATGCAAAGTGGGCAGAGGCGGTGCCGCAAGAAGTCCGCAAACACATGGGTTCCAGCGAGCCCATTGTGGCGGAGGTTAGCAATGCGCGTCAGCATCGCCTCCGTCTCCGTTGCATCGTCGGGCAGAGACCCCTAGCAGGCCCTCGGGGAAGATCAGTTCATCGCAGCCGCTGGAATCCTCCACATACAGCCATTGTCGCGCCCAGTCCTTCCAGTTGGACTTGAGCGCGAGCGGGATGAAGGCGGCGGAGTCACGGAGCGTGAAGTAGCAGCTCCCCACGGTCCCGCTCAAGCGCGAGCTCGCGTGCAGCGTGAAGAGCCGGCGCCAGAGCGGGAGATTCGGCATCACCCCCACGAACATTTCGCAGAGGTGTGCGAAGGTAGCCAGCATCGCGATGGAGTTGGGGGGAGGTGCGCCGCCTGGATCTCGTAGAAGGCAAGCACCCCCAAGAAGAACTCTGAGTAGGGCGGGACGAGCCCCGCCAGGACGGCCCAAGAAAAGGTGATGGTCTCCCCGGTGCGGGGGCTTGGCGCCATGGTGCCGGCGCTGAATTGGGCGGCGGACGGCGGCACGTGCCGCTGGAGCCGTGCCACCGTCTCTTCATCGGCGGCGGAGGCAGGTAAAGCTGAATCAGGCGGTGGCACTGCCGGTGTGAGCATCGTTGAGCCCAAATTCGTTTAGTGGCATTGATGACGTATACTTTTGCGCTAGGGGGTTCTTGGACGCTTCATGGAACCCTAGCGAGTCTTGTGTGACTGCCCGCTTTCTTCTCAGTACTTCCATGCTCAGGAGAAGCTCCAAATTGGACAAATTCGGGGTCCAAATTATAGCTCAGAAAAAGTTCTACAACTTTGTCCATTGTGAGAAGTTCCAGAAAAGCCGTTTTCCTGCCCAAAATCACGTTTCAAGTCAATCTGTCTTGTCTCGGTTTTTTTCTGAGCAGTCTGTGTTACGGGGCCCATATATCCTAGATCCATTATCCAAAATTGGTGTTCCATATATGCAAATTGATCAGGAAGAGAAGATATACAACTTTGTTTTTGTGAGGTTTTTGTGTTTGAGGCTTCTAAAAACACGAAAACAGCATAAGAAATTTCTGCATTAGTAGATCTGTTTTTTCAGCATAACAAAATTGAGTGTTCGTGTATATATCTTGTAATCTCTCATTTGCGGCACTATTGATATCTAAAAAAAAGTGAAAAAGACAAGTGTATAAAAAGAAGCCGCACAAAGAGAAAAAAGCAAAAAAAAAAGAGAAAAAAAGCAAGGAAAAGAAAGAAAGAAAGAAATCAGAAGTGCTTGCATTCTTTGTATCCAAAGTGTTGTGTTATTTGTTTTGCTTTCTTGAGCTAGGTCTAAGGACGGGTTTAGGCCAGCAACTTTGACAAGTACTTTGAATATTTATTCAATTTTGCTAATCTGATTTCGATAATTGCATATTCCTTGCTACTATATATTGCCTATCCAAGCTCCACATACTTCTTATCAGTTCTGGATCGAACTTGCAATCGCTTCGCTCACACCCTTCTAAGTATCATGAACCAGCCACCGGTTGTACCTCCTGCAGTGATGGTAAGAACACTTGTAAGAGCATGGTAAGACGCTTGAGAGGGTGTGACTCCACCGTTCAAAAGCTAGTAGTTGACGGGGATAATACTTTGGTGTTATTTTGTGTTTTCTAGTAATAATGTCAGGAGCGTACAATAGAATGGAGAGATTGCAACCATCAGCCACCAGTTGGAATGCAAGCATCATTGGTGTGGAGGCTAGAGAAAATTTTGATCGGTTCCATCAGAAGGAGAAATTAAAGAAGGGTTACACATCATCTGCTACCAACAAACATGGTAATACCATTGAGAACCTTTCTTTATATGATATAAAATTTGGACTTGATGCATTTATTGATTGGGAAATAGCAGTAGATAAAATTTTTGCTCGACATAGAATTTCTGATAAAGAAAAAGTTATGACAGCTGCTAGTGCTTTAATTAATAATGCATCAATTAAATGGAAGGCGTGTTGTTTTTATATTGGGATACCTTCGACTTGGAGTGACATGAAACAATTTTTAAGGGATAAGTTTCTTCCTACCTATTATCGTGAAAATTTACTGAACAAACTACAATGTTTACAACAAGGTGATAAACCAGTGACCGTTTACTATGAGGAATTACAAAATTTGTTGATACGTTGTGGTTTGGAGGAAACAGATGAAGAGAAGGAGAGTAGATTCTTATGTGGACTTAATGAGAAAATATACAATGTTGTTGTTGATAAAGAATATGTTTCTCTGTTGCAAACCTTTGTTCTTGCTTGTTCAGCTGAAAATAAAATAAAATATAAGAGAGCCGTACGAAAAACCAACACATCTATTTGTAAGAATGGTGTGTATCCTTGCACGACTAACGTTTTGCAGGCAAGTACAAATGGTCAAACAAAAAGTGTGGATAATCAAGAGAAGGAGAACTATGATTTAATTGATATTGAAAAAGAGGAGAATGAGGAGATATATGATGCTTCACCCCTGCTTCCAACGCCTACAACTAAAGATATACCTACATCAGCTGAAGAGGAAAATAAAGATAATGAAAAAGGTACAATACTCACTGAAAAGACGGACGATATTGATGTGTTGAAACCTTCCACAAATCATGATATGTTAGAGCAACAAATTGAGGAACCCATTGTTGATTTACCTTTGTCACAAGATGATTTGCTTGATGTTTCTTGTGAAAAAGAAGAGTTGTGCGATAAATCTTCACTTATATCTGTGCCACAACTAGTGAATGAACATGTTAATTTTGCTTCAGAACCAAACACTTGCGCTCAAAATAAGCATGTTATTCACATTGTTAACAAAAATGATGAGCTGAAATTGTTGTCTTCTTTAAATATTCTAGGTTATATTGAATTTCATGCTCTATGTGAGCTAGAAAATTTAAAGGAGAGACTTGTTAATTTCCCATGGTTATCTAGAAATACTATTCATATTATGGGTAAATATAATGATAATAAAAAGTACATGGTTAATCGAGTGTACAATGGCTCAAATATGAATTTTTCTTATGATGTACAACCATGTGATCGGTTAGAGAGGTACATTATCAATAATCAGGAGACATCAAGAGCCACTAGATTTGTTTCAAAAATACATGAAAATTTTCAAGAAGGGGAGGATGTGGATCCTAATCGGTTTGATTCTAACAATTTGATTACAAATGATATGCTTGTTGCTTTGCCTTTCTTTGGAGCTAACCTTTTGCAGATAAACAAGGATGAGTCAAGGACGACTCACAATAAAGAAGGGGAGGATGATGTGACCATGCCCATCATAGGTATGACCAACACTACCTCAATGTGGTGGTCATCAAAATTTCCGTCGACTACTTCACCAGCTTGGACGTCGACGAGCTTTCGATCGACTACTTCATCTTCGACCTCTTCATCTACGACAAGTTGGCGACACTTCATGGCATTCTCTATGTCATCCACATCAGCTATGGTGGCATCATCAACTACGTGACATCATCGACCCCCACCATGGCCAGGTCGTCGATCATACCGTCAGCTTCATCGACCTCCGAATAAGGCACGATATCATCTCAAAGTTCGGCCACCACCTTGGCCGCCTCCACTACGTGAAGACGCACTCAAGAAGGGCGCCTCTCCATCTCCTCGACGACCTCAGGCCCAAACACCCATGTTGCTCAAGGTCCAACCAAAGATCAAACCCAATTCGTCGTCCACGAGCCCAGTTTGGTCACCAGGAGCAGTCCAACTTGGAAAGATCATAACTCGGTCATACGAAGTCCGTTTTAGACATTATTGGTATGCACGGACAAGCCCACGACGAGAGCTTTCCAATGGATCCAGTTTGAGGCCCAAATTCTGTCAGAATCAACCAGAATCGCGAAATTAATAGGACGTCAAAATCTGCCGGGTGCTGCGCCACCTCCACTTTGGGCCCGTGGCCCATGTAACCCTAGGGTTGAGCGCCCCAAACCCTAGCCGTCGCTATATATTCAGTAGCCGTCATCGTTTAGACTTGGGTTTTGCTTAGATTATTCTGCCGTCGCAGTTTCGCCGTGTATCGGTTTGCTGAACCCCAACTTTACGTGCTTATTCGGTAATCAGTAATTTCAGATTGCATCTACCGTGTTCTTGCTCGTGTTCTCGATTCGCTTGCAGGAACTAGCCTTCGTGGTGAGGTCAACCGTGTCTTGGCGTGGTTGATAACGAACGGAGACAGTGGTGTAGCGATTGCAGGCTTAGATCTGTTCTGATTGGAAGCCGGATCGTCAACGTCGAGTTCTCCACCAATCGTGTTTATCCTACCTGTCGGAAGATCGGGACCCCCGTCCCCATCACCAGAGGAGGATATCCGCTTTATGTATCTAGACCCAGAGGCAGATGATTACAGTATTGAGAAATCTAATCAATTGAGAGCAGAGCCAGCTTTGATGAATGTCATACTGAGATGCACACTTTTTGTGCGAGGGGGCAACAGAGATCGGGTTCTTCCTATTATTAGCTGGTTCTTGTTACATCTATTTCGGGGCAGTCTAATCAACATTGGAGCCACCTTGTTTGGGGAATTTGATGATGCTATTTACAGGGAGGTCAACAGGGCTTTGCCACTTGGACCCTACATTGGTCTTTTGCTTTCGAAGACTGGCAGAGTACCTGAGGGGGAAGTTAGTCAGTGGGATAAGAAAATCAGGAAACATCAGATGAAGCAGTTCTTATCTGCCCTTGTCAGCAGGCCAAAGGTTGGTGGGCTTGTTCCTCCGGATTCCCCTCCGGCACCGGCCCCTACCTATGCTCCTCCGCCTGCTCCTGCCCCTGCAGATGTCCCTATGGGCAATGCTCCTGCTGCTTCAGGTGCCCACATGGGAGGGTATGACTATCCCGCAGCTCCACCGCCATGGTTTAACTTGAGTCCTCTGCTCCATGAGATACAAACTCTTCGAGCTGATCAAAGCAAATATTAGCGGGAAATGAGAGCAGATATGACTGCGTTCAGAACCGCCATCTCAGCAGAGATAGCCGCCACTCGACAACAGATGGACACTATGGTCGGTCAGCAGACCCATCTACAGGAAGAACTCAATGTAATGAAGTCTGCAATGATGTACATGGGCACCCACTTTATGCCATATAATTCAGCAACTGGCAATCCCTATACATGGTATGACCAAGCTCAGAGAGACTATCATGAGTATCTTCGAGAGTCAGGCGCTTCTTAGCAGTGTTGTTCGACCTCGACTTGACTCCTCCTCCTGTCGGTGGTTCTCCATCCCGCTCCGCTAGGTCTCAATCCAAGAGAGCGCGCTCCTCTCCATCTAGCAGTCTAGGTAGGCGCAGTGGTCAAGGTGGCGATCGTGAAGATTTGAGAGCTTTTCCCTATGTGTCACTGGTTGACAAAGGGGGAGAAGACTAGAGCTCTTTTGGCTTAGTGGGTTGCTATCTAGTTTAAATTCTCTAGTTGTGAACTATTTGGTTTATTTGGTTTGGCCTGTATGTCTGCTTGCATGAACTTAGGGGGAGTTTTGTTTCTGTTATGCACACTCTTTGTCGAGCGTTGGTTCTTAAATTTGTCATTGTGCTTTCCTGTTGAACTTTATGCCTTGTTTCTCTTGTCTCTGCACTTTTGCACTAACCCTTCTGTAGCTCAAAATATAAGATCTCTAATGGGTTGTCATCAAGTGCCACAAAGGGGGAGATTGTGAGCATCGTTGAGCTATAATTCGTTTAGTGGCATTGATGACGTATACTTTTGCGCTAGGGGGTTCTTGGACGCTTCATGGAACCCTAGCGAGGCATAGGCGACCATTTGAGTTCCTTCAAGACAATCTTAGCATGACCGGGCGAGCGAAGAGGTCATGTGTAGGGTTAGGAGTAGCTAGGTTTTTATTTTTATCGCCTTTGCTTCAAGACGGGTCTAAACGTTTTGATCATACCAAGTTTCTCCGTGTCCTAGCCCTCTAGCCATCCACAATTAAGTTAGAGATCCAAACCGTTTAAAATCTCCTGAACCGGGCCTTTTTCTGCGTTCATCGGACTGGGTCCGGTCGCCACCGGACTGGGTCTCCAAGCAAAACCCTAGTTTCAGGTTCCTGTTCCCCGTCGGACCGAGTCTGGTGCCGTCGGACCGGGTCCGGTCCCACCGGACCAAGTCCGACAGTGCTGGTGTCTCAGCGCTAAAGCTCCGTCGGACCGGGTCCGACCGCCGTCGGACCGGGTCCGATTGTGCGAGTGTCAGTCGAGTCTGAGGCCTGGTTGCAGCCATCGGACCGGGTCCGACGGTACTGTAACGGCTAGTTTTTGGAGTCTTCCCGAGCTCCAACGGCTAGCTGCTCACCTAGGGGTATTTATTGTCGTAGGTAGGCTGTCTTTGCTGAGGTTTGTTGCTCCACTTCACCTATAGCCATCATCTACTCATCCTAGGGTGTTCTAGAGCCATTCCTCCACCATTCAATCCACCACCTACCTTTCCCCAAACCGAGCTTCATGGAAGTCCTTCGATTTGGCATGATCGAGGCGATTCGGGCTTATTACTCTTAAAGAAGGTGTTCTTCTCGGAGGTGTGGGCTTGGGAGTAGGCCTTGGCGTGTGGCTACTCTCGAGTCGGTGTGAAGGTGACGGAGTCCACCTCGCCGGAGTAGCGGAACGACTACCACGGAGTGAGCGAGGCGTGTGGCTCAAGAGGGCGCCGGTCCTTGTGCGCAAGGGCTAGCCTCAACGGAGAGTAGGACTGGAGACTCCGAACTGCGATGAAACAAATACCGTGTCTCCCTTCTCTTGTCTCATTTACTTCCGTATTTATTTTTGCTTAATTGTTTGTTTGTTGGTTGAGTTAATCTGGGTTGCTAGTGTGCATCGTTTATTTTGTTTCCGCTTTATCGTCCACTAGAACTTAAAATTGGGTGTCTTTTAATCTTGTTGCTTATTCAAGTACAACCGAAATAAATTAAAAATTGCCTATTCACCCACCCTCTAGGCTGTAAAGTTCCTTTCAGCCGGCGTTGAGGCGACGGCCGGGGCAGCGTCCCCACGACGACCCTTGCTGCGCTTTGGGGCCATTGGAAGGTGGCGGAAGCGCGGTGGCGAAAAAGCTAAGTGCGAAGAAGCTCTGCAACGGCAACGAGAAAGGAAGGTGGTGGTTCAAGGCTCTCTGGCGCACGAAAGGATTGACCGCGGCGCCAAGGAGTGAAGCATTTATAGGCGAAAGAAGCGAGTAGCGGTTTGATTCCGTCCACACTTTCATGGGCGCCATTATGCCCAGCTACTGGGCTTCTGCGGCGGTCACGGTTCCCAAGGGAAGATCGTGCGCAGTTGGAGAGTCGGGCGTGCGGCCGCCGCAGGTGGTGGGCCCCCCACGATTCATCTCCCATCGCGCGAGAAATGGCGAAATATCGGCGCGACGGTTCGCGTATCATGGTGGACCCGGGGGCTACTGTCGGTACAGTAAATACCGGGGTATTAAGAGTCCTAAAGAAGACCAGACGAGGGCCCCACGCGTCAAAGTGACGATCGAGCCCGGCAAGACATGGGCGAGCTCCTCGGCAAAGCGAGGGCCCCACGCGTCGGCGGAGATCGAGCCCAAACACAGGGCGAAGCTCAACAGCATGAGCGAGGGCCCCACGCGTCGGCGGGCGATCAGCCCTAAGCGCATGGGCGAGCCCCTAGCCTTCGCCAAAGGGCGACCAGCCCCAGTGCTCGGGCGGCGAGAGGCCTCCTCACTGTCGAGTGGGGCCAGCGGCAGAAGCGTCCCAGGGGAGCTTTCAGGCGAAGGCTCTTCTCTGCTGAGAAGGACAGGCGCATTAAATGCGACGTCACGCGCGGATAGACCGAGGAAGAGATGATTACTGCCACAGTGACCTCTGCAACTCTGATCAACTGTCACTGTGGCTCTGCGGAATTGACCGGCAGAGAGAGGGCTTGCCGCCATCAGGGTGGCCGCCTGTGTCAGACGGCGCAAGTTGGGCCCCGCCTACTCCTTCATCGGCGTGTTCACATGAGTCAGAGGCCACTTGCGAAGCACGCGTGGGCGGCGCCGCTCGGCACAGTAGCGACACTTTTTCGTGTCTCCTGTCTTGTCTCTCAAATCTTATCAGTGTACTCAGTGTATTGTACTGCGAACCCGTTTGCTCTCTCCGCCAACCCACGGCTTGTATAAAAGGAAAAGAGAGAGAAAGGAGAGAAAAAACACATTCTGTAATCGTTCTAACACAACCACAACAAGAAAAGAGCTAAGGCTCGGCAGGAGTAGGACTATTACCCGCAAGGGGGTCCGAACCTAGGTAATCTCTGCGTGTCGCTCCTCGCCGCGCCCGACGCTCGAATCGGATCGAGCCCGGGCTAATCGGCTAGCAGAAGTGGAAATATGATAGGGGTGTGATTCGCTGTGGTTCGGTGAAAAACACACCGTCACAACTTTTGGACCTCAGGGTAGCGCTCCTTTGATCCATGAAGTACCTCGCTCATGTAATAGATTGGCCGCTAGATGCCTTCCCTTTCTACTGTCAAGACCGCGCTCACCGCTTGTGGCGTGCAGCCAAGATAGAGCAAGAACTGTTCGCCATGTCGCGGGGTAGTCAAGATAGGTCGGTTGGACAGGTATTGTTTTAGATCTTTGAAAGATATGTCAGCCTCCTCTGTCCACTCGAAACCGTTGTGCTTGCGCAGGGCCTTGAAGAAGGGCGACTGCGTTATTTGAAGGAAATAATCACGCTTAAGCGACCATCCGTCGATGGGGCTCTAGACTTCCTTAACGGTAGTCGGAGCCTTCATGTTTTCAATAGCATCGATTTTTTCAGGGTTAGTGGAAATTCCTTGCGAACCGATAACATAGCCGAGCAGCATGCCGGATCGGACACCAAAAGTACACTTCTCTGGATTCAATTTAATTCTGTGCCTGGTGAGATTATGAAATATCTCGGCCAGGTCTTTTACCTGATCCGGAGCATATTTGCTCTTTACTACTATGTCGTCAACATAGACCTCCAGGTTCCTTACGCGCCGTTCTGGGAAAGTTTTCTCCATTAAGCGTTGGAAGGTGGCACCGAATTCTTGTGAGCCGAAAGACATGGTCGTATAGCAGAAAGTGCCGAAGGGGGTGATGAAGACAGTTTTCTCTTCATCCTCGGGGGAGATGCTTGTTTGGTGATAACCGGAGTAAGCATCCAAAAAACACAAAAGCTGGGCATCCGCTGTCGCGTCGACCAGTTGGTCTATGTGAGGCAGCGGAAAATTGTCCTTAGGACAAGCCGCGTCCAAGTCAGTGTGGTTGACACACATCCTCCACTTGCCGCCCTTCTTGTTTACGATCACAGGGTTGGCAAGCCACTCAGCGTGATGAACCTCGCGGATGAACGCAGCAGCGAGCAACTTCCCAAGCTGATCCTTCATGATCCCCTGCTTGAAATCCGAAAAGCGACGAAGCTTCTGGTGAACAGGCTTTTTGTCTAGACGGCTGTCGACAGGTGACTAACTGGGGGGTCACCGCCGGCAATGAATTTGTACGAGGGGACGCTAATCAAGAACCAAACCAGATGGGTAGCACTAGACAGGGTTATACAGGTTCAGGCCCTCAACGGAGGTAATACCCTACTTCCTGTGCTCTGGGATTATGGTTGATCAATATGTAGGATGCAAGATGATCAAGGTTATTGTGTATGGTTGATGATGACCGAAGAAGATCTCTCTCTACGGCCTCTACCCCCTCCCTTTATATAGTGTAGGGGATAGGATTCTGAGCGTCATGGGGTATATGGCAATTTACATTATGATGTTACATGGTATGTATCCATTGATCTGCTATTTACATGGGGATGTACCATGTCTTCGGGTCCTCTCTTGGGCGCCAGGCACGTGTAGCCGAGCAATCTTCAACCCTAAAAGGCCGACTCAGACGCCCCATCCTGCTCCTTTATGGGCCTTCTAGAGGATACCCGGGCCCATGTAGTCCTGATAGCCCAAAGTGCTTTACGATCGAGTCGGATGCTTGGCCGACTGGTTTCGTCTATATCTCCTGCAATCTGAAAAGAGATTGTAAAGAACTCAAGAAATCTTAAGTTTTTATGTTGAAGCAACGCCTGGATCAGCAATACCGAACTCCAGCTTACTCGGCCCATTGGGCACATCACCTCAATGAAGGGTTCGGCTCTGGCACCCACTCTTGCTATACAAGGCGACTCTGAACCCAACATGGGGTATGCCTTAAGCCACGCCGTTAAAACTTCTATCTTGCGATGTCTTTGTAATCTTAAGCGTTTTCAAAGTATCAACGTCGCGCCTGCCTTAACTTGTAAGAGCCGGTAACTTGGCCCAACATGGGCGACCTTTCACCGTAGTGGTACTGTCCCAACCAGGGAAGGATCGACTTATGCCCTTAGGGCGTCCGATCGATATCGACTTTGCGAAAGGTACTTGTATCCGGATAGCGGTATACAACTGGCGACCTTATAAAGGCATACCTCAAGAAGTTGAATCCAAACTTCACCAACACCCAACCTCGAACGTGCGAGGTTAGCTAGCGACCCAACGTGGGGTGTGCCATCAAATATTTTTAATTTTGGCGCTGCCGGTGATATGCCCTCCAGGGTGCACCGAGGCCGAATTAGGCTCGATTTTAACACGTTGCCACCGTTAGCGGCGTGTTAAGAAAGCCTGTTAAGGGGGTCGCCCTTTGCAGTTTTAGCCCAAGCCCAATTAGGGGGAAGGCGAAGCGTTTTCGCGCCCTTTTCTCACACAGCCGGAGCGATACGAGCTTCCGTCGGAAACCGTACTCGTTCTCACTTCCGTCCCATCGTCATGATGGTTTTACTGTGTTCGAGACGGATTACCCGGCGCGTCCCTTGAACTTCCTCTACGTATAAAAGAAATCCCAGGGGCTGAGTACTACTTCACCTTCGGCCTTCGAGTTTTCGAGTTTCCTCGGCAACATCCGGAAATCTCTTCATCTCCAATCAATCAAAAGATCATAAGAAAGTCATGGACCCGTGGGAAGCGGCCGTCGCGAGGTTCGTGCTTTCATGTTGCCGACGAGCCGTTAAGGTTTCACCGCAACAAGTATGGAGGAGTACACGGAAAATATGGCCCAAGAAGCCATTAGGGTCTTGGTCAGCGGTCATCCGCGACTCTATATCGTCCGCACTCCCCTGAAGGATGCCCTCGTCTCCTCCATTCTCAATGTGAGTTGGTCGTCAGAGTTGACGGCGTGTTCTCCGCTCAACCACTGCGGATCACACCCCTGGTCAGATTTTTAGTCTGCTAGCCAACTCGATCAAGCTCGATTCGATTTGAGCGTCGGGCACAACAAGGAGAGACTCGCAGATTTACCCAGGTTCGGACCCCCTCGCGGGTAATGGTCCTACTCCTGCTGAGCCTTAGCTCTTTTCTGATTGTGGTTGAATGGGAATGTGTTTACAAAGTGTTTCGAATGCACGAATGCTCCTCTTTTTCTTCTCCCTCTCTCTCCTCTCCTTTTATACAAGCTTTGGGCTAGCGGAGAGAGCCGAGGGGGTAGGCAGTACAGTGCTCTCAGTACATTGACAAGACACGACGAAGAGGCAACGTGCAGCATTGCCAGCGCCGCACTGCGCCGCCCTCGCGTGCCGCAAGTGGCCTCGACCAAGACAGTCCTGCACGGTGAGTCTGCGGGTGGGGCCTACTGCTCCTCGACACGGCGGCCTCCTCAAGCAAACCTTCTCTCTGCGGTCAATTCTTCTGCGCCACAGTGGCAATTTTCGGACACCGCAAGGGTCCTTGTAGCGGTAATCATTTCTTCCATTGTCTATCCGCGCGTGATGTCTCATTAAATGCGCTTCGTCCTTCATGATGGGGGCCTTCGTCCAAGACTCATACGCAATGCTCCTGCCTTGCTGGCCCCACTGGCGCTTGGGGCCCTCGCTGGTCTCGGAGGGGCTGCCCACGCACCCGCCTGGCGCGTGGGGCCCTCTTGGCCTCTGAGGAGCTTCGCCCAGCATGGCTGGGGCCTTGCTTTCGCCTGGGCGACATGGGGCCCTCCTGCCTCTGAGGGGCTCGCCCACGTATTTGAGGCCTTGCTCGCCCGCTTTGGCGCGTGGGGCCCCTTTGGCCTCTGAGGGGCTCGCCCACGCCATTGGGCCTTGCTCGCTTGCCGACTTTGCGTGGGGCCCTCCCAGCCTTCCTAGGGCTCTTTGTACCCAGTATTTATTACACAAGAGTAGCCGGGTCCACTCATGATCTGTGAACCGTCGCAGATATACTTTCCGTTTCTTGTGCGGCGGAGGCGAATCGTGGGGCCCACCACTGCGGCGACCATCGCTGATTCTCCACCGCACGATCTTCCTTGGGAACTCGCGCTTTTGGGGAAACCAAAAGCAGGGGCAATGATGGCGCCCAGCGTGCGCGGAATCAAACCGTCGCGCTTCGCGCCCACGCCTATAAATACTTCTCTCTGCGCTGCGTAATCCTTCCGCGCTAAGTCTTCAAAGCATCCATCGCCTTCTTGGCTGCTACCACGGCCTCCTCGCCCCGCCACCACCAAATTTTCCATGGCTCCCAAGCGCGGCAAGGGCCGCCGCGAGATCTGCGCACCACCTTCGGGGCTATTACACTGCTTCAGCGTCGATGAGATCGGTGGCGCGGCTTAATCTTCGTGCCACCGACCGCTGCCGGTTCAGCCGGCACCATGATGCCGAGTCCTCGCACGGGGAGATCGTGACCTTCTCTGAAGCGTCTTTGGCGGGCCTTGTCCCGCCGTACTCGAAATTCTTCTTGGGGTGCTCGCCTTCTACAGATCGGTAGGCGCACCTTCCCCAAACTTCGATCATGGTCTGGTCATCTTCGCCCACCTCTGCGAGATGTTCGTGGGGCGATGCCAAACCTCCGCTCTGGCGCCGACTCTTCATCACGCACGGGCTCGCGCTCGGCGCGGTTGGGAAACTGCTGCTACCGCTCTCGCTCGCCGCCGCCTTTATCCTGCAGCGGTCAAGTCCAGCTGGAAGGATCGCACCGGCGGTGGTGGCTGACGTGGAGGACTCCGGCTGCGCGGCGATCTTGTTCTTCCAGCGATCCCGCGAGCCCATGCCCGGCCGGGGGCCCGGCCAGACGATCTAGCGAAATCGGGGCGATGGCGGCCCGCGTTGCGAGCTCCGCCGCCGAGGGCTCACCGGAACCCGTGGTGGCGGACTTTTTGCGGCGCCGTCTTTGCCGCTTCGGCAGGCGCGCCGCTGGGCGTACTACGGCGGCGACAGCGGGACCCGTGACCGCTGCTCTTGGAGGTGAATACTCTCGCGTTCTTTTGGATTCGTACCTTCTTTCTTTCCATTTTGGCTAATAGCCAACTCGCTTCTTCTTTGGGTGTTCACCGATGGGAGCGTCTTGGGCGGCGTGCTCGGGGCGGGTGGCGGGGCTTCCGACCACGCCGACCGGCGACATCGCTCGTCGGCGGGCATCCGCCCTCTGCGATTGGGATCCACGGGGCGCAACCCTTATTTGCGGCGCTGCCCCCATGGAGGTCTCGGTCCTGCGGTCCAAGTGGCCGGGGACCCGCTGCGGATCCGCGAGCCGCCCTCGGCGACCGCCCAAGCTTCGCGATCGCTGCTTTGCTCTGCCGTGGCGGCGACTCGCTTCGCGCTCTCGGGAAGCGCCGCCTCATCCTCGCCCGTCGGCGAGCGGCGATGAGAGGAGGGCCACCGAAGAGCGCGCCCTTCAAGTCGAGCTTCGCCGCCTCCGCCGGCCCCATCCGGCGAGGCCTGCTGCTACCGCCGCCCGCTCGCCACCGGGCAAGCGCGGCGACTCTTCGAGCTGGCGCCGCTGCGCGGTTTCTTCCGCTCCTCTCGCGGCGCTCCTGCGCGGCGCTTTCTTCTGTGGCGCTTCTGCCGGCACCGCTTCGCGCCCGATGTCGGCGTCTGTTTGACAGTGGTGACGCGATCAGCGCCGCCCGCCCGCCGCAAACAGCGACTTGGAGCTCCCCTTCAGCTTCGCCTTGAGCGCACCGCTTCAGTTGGCTTTCCTGCGCTTACGCACGCCGCGTGGGGTTAGCATGCTACATGGTTTTGCATACGAACCTGTTTGTCCCTCTTGGAGCAGGCGGGACGCTGGGCATCGAGCTCCGCTCCACGCGACTTCGCCATGACCCAGCCACCGCCGCTCCTTCGGCGCAGTCGCCTGTGGCGCGGAGAGTTCGCCAGCCGGCGGCGGAGAACCCTCAGCCACCTCGCCCTCTGGCGCCGCCGCCATCTCGGCCGTGACCGCCGACGTAGGACGATCCTTTGAGGCGCCGCACCCTCTCCACTTTGGCGGCGCTGGAGAAGCCCTTGCCTTGGCGGGCGTCTGCGGGCGAAGCTGGCGGGCCTTGGCCAGAAACCGCCCTTGAAGGCGATGACCGCGAGGCTGCGGCGTGCCGCCTTGCTGCCTCGGCCAAGCGGTCGAAGACCTCCGCTGGAGCACTTGGCGCCTCGTACCCTCGCCGACATCTGCGCACCGCCTCCGTGGCTTCCGGGGCGCCATGCTTCCACTGGGTGTTTCCTTGCATCCCCATTGGAGAGCGGCTGCCTTGATCTGCCGGCGTCGTGGGACGAGCCGCCAGCCCTGCGCGTCCTTCCGGCGGCGCTGGACGCGACGATCGAAGACGGTCGTAAAGCGCTCTCGGCAGCCTTGATTCGTCTTGAACAATTGTCTTGCTCGGCGCGCGTTTGATCTCGACGCCGCCACCGAAACCTTCGCGCCCGGTGGACGGTTTAAGCGGTAGCGGGTTGACACCGCCGCCCGACCGCGTGTCCATGATGGGGCGCGCTCGGCGGAAGAGCGAAGACGGGAGGATGGCGGGACTCCCCGCCTTTTTGCCTTGTAAATGTTACCTATCAATGCAAACAAACTTTTGCTCTTTTGTTGTGAGTCTCGCTTGAACCGCATAACTTTAACTGGAATTGAATTGGGGCACTGGCGCCAAAGGTTTTAGATGCACGTTCGCCGCAAGTGGTATTTGTTTCCTTAGGCATCTGGTTACTTCAACCCTTATGGCCTCTCGCAACCCGACTTAAACATTACGTGGCGGCGCTTAGCTTCAGGAAGTGGTCTGGTCATTTGGTGCCCCGTTGGTAGCGTTGCCTGACCGAGCCGACACACCGGGCTAGAGCCGCCTTAGTCGCCGCCTCGCACAACGTAAGTTATAAGCGTTTGCCTTTGCAACTAAGGGCCATCGACCATAAGTACTTTCGCTACCACTTTTTCGAGAATGTTTTCTAACAGACCTTTCTAAGGCTAAGCCAGCGATCGTAAAAAGCTTTAAATGAGCTTTACGTTGAAAGTGGCGCTTTTTCTCGAGCATCTGGTTACTTCAACCCTTATGGCCTCTTCTTGAACCGACCATAGACATCGCGTGGCGAGAACTTAGCTTCGGAGTGGTCTAGTCGCCGGTGCATTGTTGGCGCATTGCCTGAACCGAGCCGACACACCGAGGCTAGAACCCGCTTCAGTCGCTTCGCCTCGCCCAACCATGAGTCGTGGCGTTAAATCCTTACAACTAAGGGCCATCGCCTTGAGTACTTTTTATTGCCGGCTTTCAGCGGAATGCTTTCTAATGACTTGAGCGAAAAAAGCAGATGCCCACAAGGAGAGAACTTATCTCTTATTGAAGATGGCTTTGTACAACGCAGCCCCCGAGGTGAGCGGTGAAGGAAGAAGACCTCGCCGCTCGGCTCCAAGGGAAGGCCAAAAAAAAGCTCTTGGACTGCTACCTACGGGTAGAACTTCCTCGGTGCTCGACGTTCCAAGTGTTCACCAATTCGCGACCGTCCTCGAATGCGAGCCTGGACCGAGCACAGGCGGAGATTGGGACCACCTTGAAGGGGCCCTCCCACAGGGGAGACAGCTTGTTGCGCCTCGCCTGCGCTTGGATTTTGCGCAGAACGAGGTCGCCCACTGCCAACGTTCTCACACACACCCGCCTTGCTTGATAACGGCGCAGCGCCTGTTGATACTTGGCGGCGGATCGCCGCCATGTCTCGGATCTCCTCCGGAGATTTACTTCATCTGGCGCGGTCGAGGTCTTGGTCTTCGCTGAACGCCGCCACTCTTGGGGAGCGGGCGAGCTCGATGGGAGCACCGCCTCGAGCCATACACGGAAGAAGGGGTCTCGCCGGTGGCTCTGTTGGGAGTTGTCCGGCGCCCATATCTGACGGGAACTTCTTCCGCCCGGCGCTTGCAGCGCTTCTCGGTGATCGAGCGCCCTTGTCTTGAGCCCTTTGAGTACTTCGCGTTCGCTCGCTCCACTTGCCCATTGCTCTTCGGATGCGCAATGGAGGCAAAACACGACTTGGTATCCAACTCTTCGCACCAGATCTTGAAATCAGCGCTTTTTTAGGCGGCGCCGTTATCGATGATGATTACATTGGCGACACCGAACCGGACGAAGATGCTCTTCATAAACTTGATAGCCGCTGCGGATGTGATCGCGGGACGGCGAGCTTCAACCCACTTAGTGAACTTGTCGATGGCGGCGAGCGGATGAGTATATCCTCCGTGCGCCGCGGAACGGGCCGAATATCGGCCCGGACATGACGGCGGAGAAGCGGAATGGTTTGCGGCGCTGGGCGGTCGGTGGATCTGCTTAGCATGAAATTGGCGCGCCGCATCTCCTCACTAGCTCGAAGGCATCACGGAGGCGATAGGCCAATAAAGCCGTGGGCGCTTTCCCAACCAACGCCTCACTGAATGGCTCCGCACATGCCTCCATGGATCTCGGAGAGAATTTCCTCCCGCTTCCGAGTGGCGCGCCGGTAGAACTCCATTTGCGCCACAGCGTCAGGTCCCCACCTACGGGCGTGGCGCTTTGGCTTCGCGCTATCTTCTCGGCCGACGATGTCATCGTCGGGGATCACTCCATCCGCGGTAGGCTAGGATCGGATCCATCCGCGGACCTTCCGGACGAGTGTGGCGGCGTTACATACATTGTCGCCGGCGTACTCCGCTGGCTTTGGCGTTTCGCCTCAACCGCCTCGGCGGTTCTTACGCCTCCTCCCTCTAGCAGGGGCTGCGGCGGAGATCGGTGGCGTCTCCTCGAGGTGGGAGCTGCGTCGAGGAAAGTGTCGTCCCCACGAATTGGGGAGGCTGCGGCAGACGGCGTGTAAGTCTTTCTTCAAAGACCCGGCGGAACAGTGCCCTTGATGAGGCAATCAGGGGCGAGTTCATCCGCCATGTAGTTGTCGCGGCGAGGATGTGCACGGCCCAAACCCTCAAAGTGCCGCTCAACGGCGCACTCTCCGCCGAGTGAGCGCCATAGCGGGATCGGCAGGAAAATCCTTCCTCGCTGGTTGATGACCGGAGAAAGTCGCTTTACTTGTAGCCGCCGGATGCCAAGGGTCGAAGCCACCGAGCCCGTGACGATCCTTCCTACTCGCGGCGTTGTTGGTGGCGCGAAGTCCAGCACCACCAGTGCCGGATGACATCGCCCGGTGGAAGACACCGGACGGCCTTGACCCGACCCCTCCAGCCGGAATGAGCCGTCGAAGAAGAGAGTCCACGGCGAGGAGGCTGGGGTATCTTCAGCTTCTGTGTCCGCCGGAGTCCACTCGCTGATGAACTCCGCCAGAGCTTGCCCTTTGATGGCCATTCGGGGCGAATTTGAGATCAAATTCGCCCGGCTCCATGGCCCATTTAGCGTCGACCCGTCGCCTCGCGGTTGAAGAGGATCTCCCGCAAGGGATACTTGGTCAACACCGTGACTTCTCGCCCCTGGAAGTAGTGGCGTAGCTTTCGGGATGCCGTCAGCACGGCGTAGAGCATCTTCTGGTGCTGTGAATACCTTGTTTCGGCGTCGTGGAGGACCTTGCTGACGTAGTAAATGGGCGCTGAGCGCCTCTCTTTTCGCCACCGACACCGCTTTTGGCCGACCACTGGGGTTTGCGCGGCGTAGAGGATCAGCGGCTCGCCGGTGCAGGCGACCAGCACGGCGGGGAGGTAAGATACCTCTTGGTGTCGAGCGCCTCCTGCGCCTCCACGAATCCACTCGGCTGGTTGGTCTTCTTTAGGAGCTTGGCGGTGGGAGACTTTATCCCAGGCGAGCTATAAAGCGGCCCGGGGAGGTCAAGCGACCCACCAACTTGCATCTGCGAAATCGCGTCGGGGCTTCATGTTCTCGATCGCTGCGATCTTGTCGGGGTTCGCCTCAATCCCCTCAGGAGGCGAGAATCCCAGCGGTTTGCCGACGGAGCGGCGAACACGCATTCTCTGGATTAAGCGATGCGATGCTTCCTCGGGTTGGTGAAGGTTTCTTCCGGTCGTAATCAACTCCTCGCCTTCTTGGACTTCACCACGGATCATCGACATACACCTCCATGTTCCGCCCTATTTGGGAGCGGTGGCGATATGCATGGCCGGCGATAGGTCGGGCCTGCATTCTTCGATCCGACGCCATCCTTGTATAGCGATGGCGCCCATAGGCGTGAAAGCGGTCTTGTCTTCATCTTCTTGACCATGCTAATCTGGTGGTACCCGATGCACGCATCCGAAGCTTCTGTTTTCGCACCCGCGGTTGAGTCGGCGATGAGATCGATGCGAGGCAGCGGGTATGGATCGCCGAACACGCCTTGTTGAGTCGGTGAAGTCCGCGCATCCTCAACGCCCGTTGGATTTCTTAGCGAGGACGGGGAGTTCGCGAGCCACAGGATGGCGACACTCGGACGACCCGCCCTTAGAACTTGTCCTCTGGCGGATAACTACGGCGCTCCGATTGCTTCCGGACCTTCGCATGACGGTCGCGCGAAACGTCGCCAATTTGTGCTCAATCACCTCCAAGGACCCGACCATGTCGGACGGTTGCCACGCAAACACGTCTGCGTTAAGTGGAGGAAGAACGACAATAGCGCCTTCCTATTTGGCGCCGAGAGAAGCGCCCGACCGACGGTCTTCGCTGGTCGACTTCGCTTCGGGGAGACCGCCTTAACCTCCGCTGACGAACCGGGAGGCACAGGTCTTCAGCGGAGGAGCTCCTGCAGTCGAAACCTCGGCCTTGGGGCACCGCGCCCCGCCAAAGCGAGGCGTCCTTGTCGCAGCGAAGCGCCTCAGGCGGTCCACTTTCAAAAGCGATGGGGCGGTGGCCCGGGATCTTCACCACCATATGCGCATAGTGGCACACCGCCATGAACCTGTCGTCGCCGGCCGACCTAGTATGGCGTTGTAGGGAAAGTCGAAGTCCGCCACCTCGAACTCGAGCATCTCGGTGCGGAAGTTGTCGAACCTCGAAGGTTACCGGAGAAGTGATCGCCCAGAGACGGACTCGGCCCGGCGATGCGAAGAATGGGAGGCGTTAGGCGAAGCTCCGGCTGCTGGATCTGGGCGCCGTGGCGACCGGCGGACGGAGGTTGAGGAACTCCTCCGTCTACCGGCGCCCCCTAGCTTTACATTCCGGACCGTGGGTGCAACCACGGTCGGGACATGCCGGGCGTGATCTTGGTTGGGTGATCGGCGACTTAGCGATCGGCTACTCCGACCACGCCCGGTGCCTCATCGACCCAAAGCGAACGCAGCGGCGCACACCTCCCTCGCCGCGCTTAAAGCTAGCGTGGGGCGGATAGGTGGCGAACCGCCCGTGGATGGCGGCAACCTCGCGCTCACTGCTGAAAACCAAGCGAAGCCGTCTCCTTGCCCTTGCCCTTGCGGGGCTTTGCTGCTCGTGGACTCGCTTGTCCACCGTCTTCGCGGCGACATGGCAATCCGCCAAGTCGTGGGAGTTATTGCGATGAATGGGGCAGTGGGGCCTTCCGTCCCACTCCGCGAGGCGATGATCTACGCCCGCCATTCGCGGCTTGCGAGGGCCGTCAGCGGCCCGCAGCGATCGCCGTAACCGCCCGCCTCGGCCGCCCTACGGGGACCGTACCGCCCGGCGCCGCGACCTCCTCCTCTTTTCTGCCGCCCGCGCCCATTCTTGGCGGCTGGCCTGATCGTCGTCGTCGTCGTCGTCATGCTTTCGTGACCATGACCTGCCGGTCTCGCGCCTTGCGCTTCTTCTTGTCCTTGCCGCGGGGTTCCTCGAGGTTCGGCCTCCCGCCCATGGCGGCCCGCCCGCGCGGCCGGGCGGATCTTTCTCACGCTGAAGGCGCGCACTTGTCGCCAAGGTGAAAACTCCTCCGTCGTCTTGATCTTGCGGGTGGCCATCTTCTCTTTGACCTTGGGGTCTCGGCGCCTCTCGAAGCGTGACCCGCAGCATCGATGGAGATGTCGGGGATGGTGTTGCGGACTGGTAGGCGCCCGAATATAGTCGGCGGCGACTCTCCCTCTTCTGTTCCCACGTTGTGAGAGTCGTCTTCTACCGGGCTGTTGAAGGTGCCTGGGAAGTTGGTGACGAAGAGCTCAGGAAGCTCCTTCCATGACCCCACGGACTCACGGGGGCGGGTTCATGAGCCCTGGCGGGCTCTGCCGGTGAGGCTGCGGGAAAGTAGTTAGCGAGAACCTTCCCGACCACCGATCGGCTGCATCACCGTCGTATAGATCTGCAAAAACTCGCCGGGGTTGGTGGAGCCGTCATTGCTTTTCGATGGGGCGGACGAAACCGTTAAACCCTTTGGGCAGGCCTTGACTCCTTAGAAAAGCGGCACCCAGGCGTCGGAACCTCCTGCTCTGAGCAGCGGTCCTCGCCTCGTCGCCCCGTCGCCTAAGCGCGGCCAGAAGAAGCCACCCTCATTTGGCAGGGCAACTCTGCGAGAACCCTCTTGCTGGTCCCTGCGCCCAGCGGCGGCAATGTGATCAGCGCCTTCGATCCCATGACCTGTGGAGCTTGTCCGCGGAGTCTTCTCCATCGCAGCAAGTGGCGGTCCTCGAGATGAGACCGGAGATCGCGACCACACCGCCGCTGCCCAGTCAGAGCCCCGTGAGAATCGCGCTCTTGTCGTCTTGGCCCGCCCCTCCTCACCCGGGAGATCTGCGAGGAGAGTCACGAGGGCAACAAAAACAGGAGGGGCCAGCGGAAGCGCGGTTCCCCGCCCCAGAAACAGCCACCACCGCTTGTGGCCAGCGTCGGCGTGTGAGGCCAAGCTGGCCAACAGGCGCCCGCCAAAGTCGAGTCACCGGAACAGGTGGGTTTTCAGCAAAGGCCACGGCGTGGGAGGTTACTGTCTTTGGAGTGCACTCCTCCAAGGCAGGCGCCGCGCCTAATAACGGCGGTGCTTTCGCTAGGGCTCCAACCCTAGGCGGAGGCCACCGCCACGGGTGATCCGCCATCGCCGTGGCCGACTCGTGGCCAGCTCTGGCAGTCGCTTCACTGCACCATCATGGACTTCTTTGCTCATGCCATCGCCTCTGAAGAAGGTCGAAGAGCTTGAACCGATGCTAGCGCTCCCTACAGGCGCGCCAGCGGCGTGTTCTCCGCTCAACCCTGCGGATCACACCTGGTCGAGATTTTTGATCGCTAGCCAACTCGATCAAGCTCGATTCGATTTGGCGTCGGGCACAACAAGGAGAGACTTCATGATTTACCTAGGTTCGGACCCCTCGGGTAATGGTCCTACTCTGGCGAGCCTTAGCTCTTTTACGATTGTGGTTGAATGGGAATGTGTTTACAAAGTGTTTGAATGCACGAATGCTCCTCTTTTCTTCTCCCTCTCTCTCCTCTCCTTTTATACAAGCTTTGAAATTTGGCGGAGAGGCCCGGAAGTAAGCGATCTGATGCTCTCGGTACATTGACAAGACACTGACGGAAGAAGGCAACGTGCAGCTTGCGCCCTTGCGCTTGCGCCCTCAGCGTGCGCCAAGTGGCCTCGACCCCTGCAGTCCTGCCGGTGAGTCTGCGGGTGGGGCCTACACCCCCCTCGACCGGCGGCCTCCTCAAGCAAACCTTCTCTCTGTAGATCAATTCTTGCGCCCACGAGTGGCAATTTGCTCGGACACAAAGGGTCAGCATGGCGTGTAATCATTTCTTCGGCTGTCTATCCAGCGTGATGTCTCATTAAATCGGCTTCGTCCTTAGCATGGGGGGGCCTTAGTCCGAGACTCATACGCAATGCTCCCTACTGGGCGGGCCCCGCTTTGGCCTTGGGGCCCTCGCTTTGGTCTCTGGGGGCTTCGCCCGCGCGCCCGCTGCGCGTGGGGCCCTCGCCTCGCCCAGGAGGGGCTCGCCTCACCCGCTGGCGCGTGGGGCCCTCTTAACCTCTGAGGGGCTCGCCAGCTGCTGGAGGGCCTTGCTCGCCCGCTGTGGCGTGGGGCCCTCACATCCTCTGAGGGGCTCCGCCAGCTGGGGCCTTGCTCGCCGCTTGTGGCGTGGGGCCCTCCTGGCCTCTGAGGGGCTGCCTGCCTTGGGGCCTTGCTCGCCCGCTTGTGGCGTGGGGCCCTCCTGGCCTCTGAGGGGCTCCATGCCCATGTGGGGGCCTTGCTTGCGCCCGCCCGGACGTGAGGCCATGCCCAGCCTCTGAGGGCTCGCCCGCCATGTTGAGGGCCTTGCTCGCCACTTTGGCGTGGGGCCCTCCTGGCCTTCCTAGGGCTCTTTGTACCCCGTATTTATTACAGACAAGAGTGATTCATCTTTTATCTGTATCCCCTTGGCAGCCGGCTGACGAGCCCTAGCTTTCGATGTCTTTGGCCATGAAAAAATCGTCGTCGGGCCTAGAGCCCTTTTAAATGAACATCTCTTTGGGGAATCGATATCTTTTGCTTTGATCTTGAATCTGCAATGCCGCTTCTCCTCAATTTGATCTCGAATCCAGCGACACCGCTTCCTCACGAAGCGGCTTAACTCGTCCGGCTCCTAAACGAGGCGATCGGTAGCGTAGCGGACCTCTCGGGGAACCGCTCGGGCGGCGAGTGATTATGGAGCCCTCGCGGAAGGCCGCATCGGCATTAGACTAAGGCCGGCCTAGAATCACGAGACTTTGCCCGTTCGCGATAAATCGAGGAGGGAGGCGAAATTAGTTCACCTCGCTCACTTTTCGCGCGCGATCCGTTAGCTTCTCCTAGAAGACTCGCCCGCTAGGTTCTTCTCGCCGTCGTCTTAGCCGCCACCGTCTCCATCGCGATGGATCACCATCCCCCACCACCGGGCAGGCGTGAAAAGCATAAAAAGTGGGCGAAGTCCTACCACGTAGCCGGAGGCTCTGGCTGGTCTCCTCGGCGTGCTCCCGTCGGAAGGTTCATATCTTGGCCAGCGCCTTGGCAAAATCTGCCCCTCTCCTCGCTAGGGCGGTAGTGGTCTTGAATCTTTCTTCCTCATGACCCGGCCTTCCTTGCTCCTCCTTTTACGGGGTTTGCTCCATTTCTATGGGATTGAGGTCTCACATTTGAACCTAACTCCATCTTCCATATCGCGATTTTTTCCCACGTCTGTGAGGCCTATTTGAGGATCGCTCCCCATTTCGACCTTTTCATATTCCTCTTTCTCCTCAAACCCTACCCCAATAAGGACAATCCCAAGGCCTTGTGTGAGATTCAATTCGGAGAAGGGGTTAACAAGATTTACCGACCTTCGCTTT
>JAYEVB010000033.1:0-24245 GCA_036346415.1 Raddia guianensis | reverse complement strand
TAATCACCAAACGAGGCTACATGACCGGGATCCTTCTTTCCGTTATTTCCTATCACCCGTTTCAGCACAACTCCAAATACACACATCCAACCGAATATCACGTATTGCTCTCAACCACGTGAACTCTAAGCAAGGCTAAGAAATCGTGACACAAACATAGATAAAATAGTACCCACTTAGGCTATCAAGGAATGGAGATGTCAATCCTAATAATAAACAGACCACTAATAGGACATAATTACTTTCTACCCATCAAATATCATATTAGAAACTAGCATGCAATTGTTGATAGAATATAATCAAAACAGTTTGATGCGCTCGGGTGGCCCGATCTTCGGTGAGAAGGATAAATCGATTTGGGCGGAGAGGTGACTTTGACGAACCGGCTTCCAGCCACGCAAGGACAGGGCCCGACGATCGCTAAACCACCAAACCTACTTGTTATCAACAACGCCAAGCGATTGACCTGACCACGAAGGTCTATCCCTGCATGCAATCGAGAACAAGCAAGAACAAGTGAAAAGCAATCTGAAATTGCAGATATGATTAAGCTCACAAGCGATAGAGTTGAGGTTCTGAAGCTCGGAATCGATTGGTCAACCGACACAAGGGATTTCGAGGTGTTTCTCCAAACAGGAAGACAACAACAATTAAACAAAACCTAGGGAGAATAGGGAGAGGCTTGTCCAATATATAGAGAGGGAGATGACTCTAGGAGGTGTTCTCACGAGCAGGAATACATGGGCACTCATCCCAAAATAATGGTGACACAGCACCCAAGAAGAGCAAAAGACTGGTTCTGTTCGCGAGATGTTTTTGACTGCTGCGGCCAGGTCACATGGAATTTGAAGGTGTGGTTGGATCCGTTAGAAAGATGGCGCAGTTATCTTTCCAACAAGTGCTCACACGCCCCAAACGGAGTCCGTTTGCATTCTGTATGCCGTTTTTAAGTCAGAGGGTTCACTGAATGTCGAGTGGAATCCCTTGGCATTCCCACCTTGCTTTATTGCTCTTGTTGGTGAGTTAATACCTCCAAGCTGCTGCATGCCCAAGTTCCTAAGTACAAGACTATTATTAGGCAGTGGTCTATTCTCATAATTTGAATGATGTAACCCGAGAAACGAATTCACGATAGTTTAATTGTCGTGCGCGGGCTCGGGTAATTGGTCCTTGAATCGTTGGCTGCTGGCGTAGTCTTTGGTCGTTGCTCCTTGGATGTATCCGATGTGGTGATGTCCACATCATCCTCCCTTCTTGCATTTGAGTCGTCCTCGACTCAAGCTCATTGTTCTCTCAAGGAATGGTTTTAGATCTGAAACATTAAAGGTGGGACTAATCCCAAATTCTGCAGGTAATTCAAGCTTATAAGCATTATCATTAATTCGCTCCAGCACTTTGAAAGGACCATCAGCTCTAGGCATCAATTTTGACTTTCGCAGTTCAGAAATCTTTCTTTTCTTAAATGCAACCAAACAAGATCACCGGTTTCAAATGTCATTTCCTTTCTACCATTGTTTGCAGCAATTCTATATTTTTCCGTCATTAGATTCGATGTTTTCTTTTGTGGTTTCATGCAATTTTATAACAAATTCAGCACGCTTCTTGGCATCAAAATTTACCTTCTCCGAAGATGGTAAAGGTAAAAGATCGATTGGACACGAGGTTAAAGCCATATACCACCTGAAAGGGTCATCTTCGTAGTTGAGTGCAATGATCGGTTGTGGCGAATTCCACATGTGGAAGACATTCTTCCCACATCTTCAAATTCTTCTTAAGTATAGCTCGCAGCATGGTTGACAAGGTTCTGTTCACCACTTCAGTTTGTCCATCAGTTTGGGGTGACACGTAGTTGAGAACAACAACTTTGTGCCTAATTTGCTCCATAAGGTTCTCCAAAAGTGACTTAAAAACTTTGCATCACGATCTGAAACAATAGTGGAGGGCATACCATGCAAGCGAACAATTTCTTTGAAAAATAGGTCAGCAATGTGAGTGGCATCATCAGTTTTGTGACATGGAATGAAATGTGCCATTTTGAGAATCTATCGACCACAACAAAAACATTATCCCTCCCTTCTTCGTTCGAGGCAATCCTAGAACAAAGTCCATAGATATATCCTCCCAAGGAATGTTAGGAACAGGAAGAGGCATATACAAACCATGTGGATTAAGCGAGACTTAGCTTTTGGCATGTGGTACAGCGTGCAACAAAGCGTTCGACATCACGTCTCATCTTTGGCCAAAAGAAATGTTCAGCTAGAACGTCTTCCGTCTTCTTTGCTCCAAAGTGTCCCATCAATCCTCCTCCATGAGCCTCCTGTAATAGTAAAGAGCGAAGCAGAACTAGCTGGAATGCACAGCTTGTTAGCCCTAAACAGGAACCCATCATTGTTCACAAATTTGTTCCAGCTTCTTCCCTCCTTACAATTCAGCAAAGCATCCTTAAAGTCATCATCATGAGCATAAAGTTCTTTTATTGTTTCTAGGCCAAAATCGACAATCAAGTTGAGACATCATCACATAACGCCTAGACAAAGCATCGGCAATCACATTATCCTTTCCCTTTTTGTGTTTGATGATATAAGGAAATGATTCAATGAATTCAACCCATTTTGCGTGTCTACGGTTCAGCTTGCTTTGGCTCCTAATATGCTTGAGAGATTCATGATCAGAATGGATAACAAACTCCTTAGGCCATAAGTAGTGTTGCCACGTCTCTAAAGAACGAACAAGTGCATACAATTCCTTATCATATGTGGAATAATTAAGAACAGGTCCATTAAGTTTCTCGCTGAAATATACAGCGGGTTTACCTTCTTGTAGCAGCACACCTCCGATGCCAATACCACTAGCATCACATTCAAGTTCGAAGGTCTTACCAAAATCAGGAAGCTGAAGTAGTGGTGCACTTGTGAGCTTTTCCTTTAAAGTGTTGAAGGCATTCTCTTGTGCTTGCCCCAAGAGAACACTACTCCCTTCTTTGTCAACTCGTTCGGAGGTGCAGCAATTGAGCTGAAATCCTTCACAAAACGGCGATAAAATCCGGCAAGTCCGTGAAAACTCCGCACTTGTGTGACTGTTTTAGGAGTCGGCCAACTCTTGATGGCTTCAATCTTGGCTTGATCTACCTCGATTCCCTGTGGTGTAACAACATAGCCAAGAAAAGAGACTCGATCGGTGCAAAAGGTGCACTTCTCGAGGTTACCAAACAAACGTGCATTTCTTAAGGCACTAAAAACAGCACGTAAATGTTCATGATGTTCCGAAAGGGACTTGCTGTAAATCAAGATATCATCAAAATAGACCACCACAAATTTTCCAATAAAGGGACGCAAAACTTCATTCATCAACCGCATGAATGTACTAGGTGCATTAGTTAAACCAAAGGGCATCACTAACCACTCATACAATCCAAATTTAGTTTTAAACGCAGTTTTCCATTCATCCCCAAGTTTCATTCTGATTTGGTGGTATCCACTTCTCAAGTCAACTTTAGAGAACACAGTAGAGCCGCTTAATTCATCTAGCATGTCTTCCAACCTAGGAATAGGGTGGCGATACCTATGATGATATTATTGATAGCTCTACAATCCACGCACATACGCCAAGATCCATCTTTCTTAGGCACTAAAAGCACAGGAACAGCACAAGGACTCAGGCTCTCGCGTACGTACCCTTTGTCAAGCAACTCCTGAATTTGGTGTTGAATCTCCTTAGTCTCCTCGAGGATTGGTCCTATATGCTGCCGGTTTGTAGCGAGGCTCCAGGAATCAAATCGATTTGATGCTCAATTCCTCGAATTGGTGGTAGCCCGAGGGCAGCTCAGCTGGAAAAACATCTTCATATTCCTGCAAAATGTTAGCAACAGCAAGAGGCAAAAAGCAGGCATATCATCTAGAGCAAACAAAGCTTCTTTGCAAACCAAAGCATGGCATTCAGCATTTTTTCAATCACATCATTCAAATCAGATTTTGTGGCTAACATGACAGCACTCTTTAACTTGATTTCAGGTTTCCTCAGATTAGTCTCTCTCTTTTAGGTGTATCATTCTCATTTTGCACTCTTTTCCTTTCTCTCTTTCAGCTCTCTCAAGATCATCTTTCAAAATGGCAGCAGAGACATTGGTTCCAACACAATTTTCTTTTCACGATGCATGAGAGTGTATTGATTAGTCCTACCATGGTGGGTAACATTTTTGTCATATTGCCAAGGTCTACCTAGCAGCAAGGAGCAAGCTTGCATAGGTACTACATCGCAATCAGCATGGTCATGATAAGAACCGAGGGAAAAGTGTAGTCTCACCATCCTTGTTACCTTGATTTTTCCACTGGAGTTGAACCATTGAATGTAGTAGGGATGTGGATGTTGTGTTATGGTCAAGCCAAGCTTCTCGACCATCTCCATGCTAGCAAGATTGTTGCAGCTACCACCATCAATGATCACTCGAACCGAACGCTCCTTGATGACAAACTTGGTTTGGAACAAGTTGTGGCGTTGGTTTTGTTCGGCACGCTCCATCTGGGCGCTAAGCACACGCTTCACAATGATACTCATGTACTTATCCAACATTTCAGCGTCCAAATGCTCCTCTTCCCGCTCGCCATCACTTTCTTGTCTTGTAAGGTTAGTGGTATCCAAAGCACGTTCATCCTCAATATCACTAGCAGAAGTGTACTCACCATCTTCCCTTACAATCAGAACGCGCTGACTTGGACAATCTCGCATGAAGTGCCCAAATCCTTTGCATTTGTGGCATTGCACGTCACGTGTGCGACCGGTGGAAGCAACTGAAGCAGCACTCTGGGCAGGGGCCTGAATGGTCGCTGACTTGCTTGTTTCTGGAACTCGGTAGGAGTCGAAGAAGTGGTCGGGCAGCAGAACGTCCATGGTTGGTAGATGAAGTTGTGCGTCCAGCGAAGGAAGTAGATGGTGCTTTGGATCGCTCTTGATTCGATCGTGTGGATGAAGATCCTCCAAATTGGCTTCTCATTTTGGTTTGCCGACCCTGTACTTCCCTTTCAGCTTTACAAGCAAGATGAAACAAGCGAGTGATAGAGTTGTATTCTTTGTAATCAAGGATGTCCTGAATCTCTCGGTTAAGCCCTCCCAAGAACCTAGCCATCAAAGCATCACCATTCTCTTCTAAATTACAGCGTAGCATGCCAATTTGCAATTCTTGATAGTATTCTTCTACAGATTTATTGCCTTGGTTTAGGCGCTGCAGTTTGTTCAATAAATCACGAGCATAATATGAAGGGACAAATCTGCTTCTCATTAGTTGTTTTAAGGCATCCCATGTTCTAGGTAAGTTGGCACGAGTTCTCGAGTCTCACTCCACCAAATTGAGGCAAAAGCAGTAAACTCACTAGTGGCAGCCCTAACTTTTCTATCTTCAGGAAAATCATAGCATGCAAATTTTTGTTCTACAGCTAGCTCCCAATCAAGATAAGCATCAGGGTTATATTTGCCATCAAGCGGAGGTATTGTGAATTTAATGTTGGCTATGTGCTCATTACGTACCTCTCGATGTTCTTGCTGATTTCTACCCATACCTTGCCGATTGTGTCGAAGTCGCGATGGTCTCGATCATTGTTGATGTTGAACCCTTCATCATCTTCAGTGTCGGCAACGTAGTCTTCTTCTTCTTCTATCACATTTGCCCTTGCACGAGCAGCGTGTCGTGGTTGGCGTCTAGGTGCGCCATCTTGTTGTCTTGCATTATCGGCCACATTTTCAGCAAGTGGCGGTTGTTGTTCTTCAAAGGCGGTCAACTTTCGATCGCGGAGGACAGCAAGGTTGTTGTTGATGTCAGCCAAGGCTCTATCATGATTTGTGGCATGCCCATTGAGCAAGCGATTAAAGTATTGTAGGAGCCGCCTTGACCTAGGTGTGAGATTTGCTTCTTCATTCTCCTCTTGGATTTCGTTATCTGCCATGGTTAGTAGTAAACAGGAAAACACACAAAAATAAGTATGCTCCTATCACTACTAGGTGGTGGATTTGGCAAGGCTCTCACGATCACACTGACACCATCATCTCGTTCTTACAAGTTCTTACCAGCAAGTAGGGAGGTGCAATCGGTGGGGGTTCATGATAAACCAAGTTTACAAGGTGGCAAAGCGATCACAAGGTCCTGCACCTTTGTGGTCAGAAGAAGTGTGGAGCTCGGCAGGTAATATATAGTAGCAAATGAGAGACAATTAGCTAATTTCAGATTTGCACAATTTGAATAAGTGTTCAACCTAGCACATAGCCTATGTTGCTGAACAAACAAAGATGTATAATAGGCTTAAGCAAATATGTGGGTATGAAAACAAGTGCTAGACACTCAGCAAGTCATGGATTTGCACTATGGAACAAGAAAACACAAGATAGATCAAACTTTGCAGTTCACTGTTTTTCTGCCCACAGAACAGCAGGTTGGTATTTTGGCCGTAACTCTTTGTCAGGTGCCTTTTGTTTATGAAATTTTTACACTTCTTCCTGACGACTTTTCAACAACCTTTGTTTTGGGCCAACTTTCTAAAAACGAACAGCGAAATTCGCACAAAATTCACAAGTGAACTGATCTGCAGATTTCAGGACAGCAACAAGGTCTGAATCAAACATCCATAACTCCTTGGTTTTTTCATGTATGGGGTTGAAAATTGGTAGGATGATAGAACAACAAGTCTGGAAACTTCTCCTTTTGGTTTCACTCAAAAAGGATTAGGGAATAGGGAGATATGGCGTTTTTAGCGGCAGCTGCAGAAATGGGAAATTTCTGGCCGAGGTTGGTCTTTTTGTTTTTGGGTGTTATAGGTGGAATTTGGTACGGGGAGATGAACAAGACGATGAACAGCAACAAGGCAACACTAGAACGAACACAAACTCAAATTAACAAACTGAAATAACCAATTGAAATGGCACAAAGGGGCTTGGACAGCGGGTAAACAATCTTTTTGTATGGCAAATTTTCTGGACTATGGGAAGAACACACACTAACAAAGATACAAGATCTCACCAGGCAACCGGAAGCTCTGATACCAAATGATGCGCTCTCGGGTGGCCCGATCTTCTGGTGAGAAGGATAAATCGATTTGGGCGGAGAGGTGACTTTGACGAACCGGCTTCCAGCCACGCAAGGACAGGGCCCGACGATCGCTAAACCACCAAACCTACTTGTTATCAACCACGCCAAACACGATTGACCTGACCACGAAGGTCTATCCCTGCATGCAATCGAGAACAAGCAAGAACAAGTGAAAAGCAATCTGAAATTGCAGATATGATTAAGCTCACAAACGATAGAGTTGAGGTTCTGAAGCTCGAATCGATTGGTCAACCGACACAAGGGATTTCGAGGTGTTTCTCCAAACAGGAAGACAACAACAATTAAACAAAACCTAGGGAGAATAGGGAGAGGCTTGTCCAATATATAGAGAAGGAGATGACTCTAGGAGGTGTTCTCACGAGCAGGAATACATGGGCACTCATCCCAAAATAATGGTGACACAGCACCCAAGAAGAGCAAAAGACTGGTTCTGTTCGCGAGATGTTTTTGACTGCTGCGGCCAGGTCACATGGAATTTGAAGGTGTGGTTGGATCCGTTAGAAAGATGGCGCAGTTATCTTTCCAACAAGTGCTCACACGCCCCAAACGGAGTCCGTTTGCATTCTGTATGCCGTTTTTAAGTCAGAGGGTTCACTGAATGTCGAGTGGAATCCCTTGGCATTCCCACCTTGCTTTATTGCTCTTGTTGGTGAGTTAATACCTCCAAGCTGCTGCATGCCCAAGTTCCTAAGTACAAGACTATTATTAGGCAGTGGTCTATTCTCATAATTTGAATGATGTAACCCGAGAAACGAATTCACGATAGTTTAATTGTCGTGCTTGGGCTCGGGTAATTGGTCCTTGAATCGTTGGCTGCTGGCCGTAGTCTTTGGTCGTTGCTCCTTGGATGTATCCGATGTGGTGATGTCCACATCATCCTCCCCTTCTTGCATTTGAGTCGTCCTCGACTCAAGCTCATTGTTCTCTCAAGGAATGGTTTTAGATCTGAAACATTAAAGGTGGGACTAATCCCAAATTCTGCAGGTAATTCAAGCTTATAAGCATTATCATTAATTCGCTCCAGCACTTTGAAAGGACCATCAGCTCTAGGCATCAATTTTGACTTTCGCAGTTCAGAAATCTTTCTTTTCTTAAATGCAACCAAACAAGATCACGGTTTCAAATGTCATTTCCTTTCTACCATTGTTTGCAGCAATTCTATATTTTTCCGTCATTAGATTCGATGTTTTCTTTTGTGGTTTCATGCAATTTTATAACAAATTCAGCACGCTTCTTGGCATCAAAATTTACCTTCTCCGAAGATGGTAAAGGTAAAAGATCGATTAGACACGAGGGTTAAAGCCATATACCACCTGGAAAGGGGTCATCTTCGTAGTTGAGTGCAATGATCGGTTGTGGCGAATTCCACATGTGGAAGACATTCTTCCCACATCTTCAAATTCTTCTTAAGTATAGCTCGCAGCATGGTTGACAAGGTTCTGTTCACCACTTCAGTTTGTCCATCAGTTTGGGGGTGACACGTAGTTGAGAACAACAACTTTGTGCCTAATTTGCTCCATAAGGTTCTCCAAAAGTGACTTAAAAACTTTGCATCACGATCTGAAACAATAGTGGAGGGCATACCATGCAAACGAACAATTTCTTTGAAAAATAGGTCAGCAATGTGAGTGGCATCATCAGTTTTGTGACATGGAATGAAATGTGCCATTTTGAGAATCTATCGACCACAACAAAAACACTATCCCTCCCTTCTTCGTTCGAGGCAATCCTAGAACAAAGTCCATAGATATATCCTCCCAAGGAATGTTAGGAACAGGAAGAGGCATATACAAACCATGTGGATTAAGCCGAGACTTAGCTTTTTGGCATGTGGTACAGCGTGCAACAAAGCGTTCGACATCACGTCTCATCTTTGGCCAAAAGAAATGTTCAGCTAGAACGTCTTCCGTCTTCTTTGCTCCAAAGTGTCCCATCAATCCTCCTCCATGAGCCTCCTGTAACAGATAAAAGGCGAACAGAACTAGCTGGAATGCACAGACTTGTTAGCCCTAAACAGAACCCATCATTGTTCACAAATTTGTTCCAGCTTCTTCCCTCCTTACAATTCAGCAAAGCATCCTTAAAGTCATCATCATGAGCATAAAGTTCTTTTATTGTTTCTAGGCCAAAAATCGACAATCAAGTTGAGACATCATCACATAACGCCTAGACAAAGCATCGGCAATCACATTATCCTTTCCCTTTTTGTGTTTGATGATATAAGGAAATGATTCAATGAATTCAACCCATTTTATGTGTCTACGGTTCAGCTTGCTTTGGCTCCTAATATGCTTGAGAGATTCATGATCGGAATGGATAACAAACTCCTTAGGCCATAAGTAGTGTTGCCACGTCTCTAAAGAACGAACAAGTGCATACAATTCCTTATCATATGTGGAATAATTAAGAACAGGTCCATTAAGTTTCTCGCTGAAATATGCAACGGGTTTACCTTCTTGTAGCAGCACACCTCCGATGCCAATACCACTAGCATCACATTCAAGTTCGAAGGTCTTACCAAAATCAGGAAGCTGAAGTAGTGGTGCACTTGTGAGCTTTTCCTTTAAAGTGTTGAAGGCATTCTCTTGTGCTTGCCCCAAGAGAACACTACTCCCTTCTTTGTCAACTCGTTCAGAGGTGCAGCAATTGAGCTGAAATCCTTCACAAAGCGGCGATAAAATCCGGCAAGTCCGTGAAAACTCCGCACTTGTGTGACTGTTTTAGGAGTCGGCCAACTCTTGATGGCTTCAATCTTGGCTTGATCTACCTCGATTCCTGTGGTGTAACAACATAGCCAAGAAAAGAGACTCGATCGGTGCAAAAGGTGCACTTCTCGAGGTTACCAAACAAACGTGCATTTCTTAAGGCACTAAAAACAGCACGTAAATGTTCATGATGTTCCGAAAGGGACTTGCTGTAAATCAAGATATCATCAAAATAGACCACCACAAATTTTCCAATAAAGGGACGCAAAACTTCATTCATCAACCGCATGAATGTACTAGGTGCATTAGTTAAACCAAAGGGCATCACTAACCACTCATACAATCAAATTTAGTTTTAAACGCAGTTTTCCATTCATCCCCAAGTTTCATTCTGATTTGGTGGTATCCACTTCTCAAGTCAACTTTAGAGAACACAGTAGAGCCGCTTAATTCATCTAGCATGTCTTCCAACCTAGGAATAGGGTGGCGATACCTAACAGTGATATTATTGATAGCTCTACAATCCACGCACATACGCCAAGATCCATCTTTCTTAGGCACTAAAAGCACAGGAACAGCACAAGGACTCAGGCTCTCGCGTACGTACCCTTTGTCAAGCAACTCCTGAATTTGGTGTTGAATCTCCTTAGTCTCCTCAGGATTGGTCCTATATGCTGCCCGGTTTGGCAACGAGGCTCCAGGAATCAAATCGATTTGATGCTCAATTCCTCGAATTGGTGGTAGCCCAGGGCAGCTCAGCTGGGAAAACATCTTCATATTCCTGCAAAATGTTAGCAACAGCAAGAGGCAAAAAGCAGGCATATCATCTAGAGCAAACAAAGCTTCTTTGCAAACCAAAGCATGGCATTCAGCATTTTTTTCAATCACATCATTCAAATCAGATTTTGTGGCTAACATGACAGCACTCTTTAACTTGATTTCAGGTTTCCTCAGATTAGTCTCTCTCTTTTTAGGTGTATCATTCTCATTTTGCACTCTTTTCCCTTTCTCTCTTTCAGCTCTCTCAAGATCATCTTTCAAAATGGCAGCAGGAGACATTGGTTCCAACACAATTTTCTTTTCACGATGCATGAGAGTGTATTGATTAGTCCTACCATGGTGGGTAACATTTTTGTCATATTGCCAAGGTCTACCTAGCAGCAAGGAGCAAGCTTGCATAGGTACTACATCGCAATCAGCATGGTCATGATAAGAACCGAGGGAAAAGTGTAGTCTCACCATCCTTGTTACCTTGATTTTTCCACTGGAGTTGAACCATTGAATGTAGTAGGGATGTGGATGTTGTGTTATGGTCAAGCCAAGCTTCTCGACCATCTCCATGCTAGCAAGATTGTTGCAGCTACCACCATCAATGATCACTCGAACCGAGCGCTCCTTGATGACAAACTTGGTTTGGAACAAGTTGTGGCGTTAGTTTTGTTAACACGCTCCATCTGGGCGCTAAGCACACGCTTCACAATGATACTCATGTACTTATCCAACATTTCAGCGTCCAAATGCTCCTCTTCCGCTCGCCATCACTTTCTTGTCTTGTAAGGTTAGTGGTATCCAAAGCACGTTCATCCTCAATATCACTAGCGAAGTGTACTCACCATCTTCCCTTACAATCAGAACGCGCTGACTTGGACAATCTCGCATGAAGTGCCCAAATCCTTTGCATTTGTGGCATTGCCGTCACGTGTGCGACCGGTGGAAGCAACTGAAGCAGCACTCTGGGCAGGGGCCTGAATGGTCGCTGACTTGCTTGTTTCGGAACTCGGTAGGAGTCGAAGAAGTGGTCGGGCAGCGAACGTCCATGGTTGGTAGATGAAGTTGTCGTCCAGCGAAGGAAGTAGATGGTGCTTTGGATCGCTCTTGATTCGATCGTGTGGATGAAGATCCTCCAAATTGGCTTCTCATTTTGGTTTGCCGACCTGTACTTCCCTTTCAGCTTTACAAGCAAGATGAAACAAGCGAGTGATAGAGTTGTATTCTTTGTAATCAAGGATGTCCTGAATCTCTCGGTTAAGCCCTCCCAAGAACCTAGCCATCAAAGCATCACCATTCTCTTCTAAATTACAGCGTAGCATGCCAATTTGCAATTCTTGATAGTATTCTTCTACAGATTTATTGCCTTGGTTTAGACGCTGCAGTTTGTTCGATAAATCACGAGCATAATATGAAGGGACAAATCTGCTTCTCATTAGTTGTTTTAAGGCATCCCATGTTCTAGGTAAGTTGGCACGAGTTCTCTGAGTCTCACTCCACCAAATTGAGGCAAAAGCAGTAAACTCACTAGTGGCAGCCCTAACTTTTCTATCTTCGGAAAATCATAGCATGCAAATTTTTGTTCTACAGCTAGCTCCCAATCAAGATAAGCATCAGGGTTATATTTGCCATCAAGCGGAGGTATTGTGAATTTAATGTTGGCTATGTGCTCATTACGTACCTCTCGATGTTCTTGCTGATTTCTACCCATACCTTGCCGATTGTGTCGAAATCGCCGATGGTCTCGATCATTGTTGATGTTGAACCCTTCATCATCTTCATTAATCGGCAACGTAGTCTTCTTCTTCTTCTATCACATTTGCCCTTGCACGAGCAGCGTGTCGTGGTTGGCGTCTAGGTGCGCCATCTTGTTGTCTTGCATTATCGGCCACATTTTCAGCAAGTGGCGGTTGTTGTTCTTCAAGGCGGTCAACTCGATCGCGGAGGACAGCAAGGTTGTTGTTGATGTCAGCCAAGGCTCTATCATGATTTGTGGCATGCCCATTGAGCAAGCGATTAAAGTATTGTAGGAGCCGCCTTGACCTAGGTGTGAGATTTGCTTCTTCATTCTCCTCTTGGATTTAGTTATCTGCCATGGTTAGTAGTAAACAGGAAAACACACAAAAATAAGTATGCTCCTATCACTACTAGGTGGTGGATTTGGCAAGGCTCTCACGATCACACCGACACCATCATCTCGTTCTTACAAGTTCTTACCAGCAAGTAGGGAGGTGCAATCGGTGGGGTTCATGATAAACCAAGTTTACAAGGTGGCAAAGCGATCACAAGGTCCTGCACCTTTGTGGTCAGAAGAAGTGTGGAGCTCGGCAGGTAATATATAGTAGCAAATGAGAGACAATTAGCTAATTTCAGATTTGCACAATTTGAATAAGTGTTCAACCTAGCACATAGCCTATGTTGCTGAACAAACAAAGATGTATAATAGGCTTAAGCAAATATGTGGGTATGAAAACAAGTGCTAGACACTCAGCAAGTCATGGATTTGCACTATGGAACAAGAAAACACAAGATAGATCAAACTTTGCAGTTCACTGTTTTCTGCCCACAGAACAGCAGGTTGGTATTTTGGCCGTAACTCTTTGTCAGGTGCCTTTTTGTTTATGAAATTTTTTACACTTCTTCCTGACGACTTTTTCAACAACCTTTGTTTTGGGCCAACTTTCTAAAAACGAACAGCGAAATTCGCACAAAATTCACAAGTGAACTGATCTGCAGATTTCAGGACAGCAACAAGGTCTGAATCAAACATCCATAACTCCTTGGTTTTTTCATGTATGGGGTTGAAAATTGGTAGGATGATAGAACAACAAGTCTGGAAACTTCTCCTTTTGGTTTCACTCAAAAAGGATTAGGGAATAGGGAGATATGGCGTTTTTAGCGGCAGCTGCAGAAATGGGAAATTTCTGGCCGAGGTTGGTCTCTTTTGTTTTTGGGTGTTATAGGTGGAATTTGGTACGGGAGATGAACAAGACGATGAACAGCAACAAGGCAACACTAGAACGAACACAAACTCAAATTAACAAACTGAAATAACCAATTGAAATGGCACAAAGGGGCTTGGACAGCGGGTAAACAATCTTTTGTATGGCAAATTTTCTGGACTATGGGAAGAACACACACTAACAAAGATACAAGATCTCACCAGGCAACGGAAGCTCGATACCAAATGATGCGCTCTCGGGTGGCCCGATCTTCTGGTGAGAAGGATAAATCGATTTGGCGGAGAGGTGACTTTGTGAACCGGCTTCCAGCCACGCAAGGACAGGGCCCGGCGATCGCTAAACCACCAAACCTACTTGTTATCAACCACGCCAAACACGATTGACCTGACCACGAAGGTCTATCCCTGCATGCAATCGAGAACAAGCAAGAACAAGTGAAAAGCAATCTGAAATTGCAGATATGATTAAGCTCACAAGCGATAGAGTTGAGGTTCTGAAGCTCGGAATCGATTGGTCAACCGACACAAGGGATTTCGAGGGTGTTTCTCAAACAGGAAGACAACAACAATTAAACAAAACCTAGGGAGAATAGGGAGAGGCTTGTCCAATATATAGAGAAGGAGATGACTCTAGGAGGTGTTCTCACGAGCAGGAATACAGGGCACTCATCCCAAAATAATGGTGACACAGCACCCAAGAAGAGCAAAAGACTGGTTCTGTTCGCGAGATGTTTTTGACTGCTGCGGCCAGGTCACATGGAATTTGAAGGTGTGGTTGGATCCGTTAGAAAGATGGCGCAGTTATCTTTCCAACAAGTGCTCACACGCCCCAAACGGAGTCCGTTTGCATTCTGTATGCCGTTTTTAAGTCAGAGGGTTCACTGAATGTCGAGTGGAATCCCTTGGCATTCCCACCTTGCTTTATTGCTCTTGTTGGTGAGTTAATACCTCCAAGCTGCTGCATGCCCAAGTTCCTAAGTACAAGACTATTATTAGGCAGTGGTCTATTCTCATAATTTGAATGATGTAACCCGAAAACGAATTCACGATAGTTTAATTGTCGTGCGCGGGCTCGGGTAATTGGTCCTTGAATCGTTGGCTGCTGGCCGTAGTCTTTGGTCGTTGCTCCCTTGGATGTATCCGATGTGGTGATGTCCACATCACAGTTCAAGTAAAGAGAGTTCAATATGATTGAGTCAAATGAGGGAGTAATAAGTGCCTTGGTGCTGCTCATCGAGAGGAGAGCAGCTTGCTCAAGTCCGGCTACTCTGGAATGTCGTTTCCTATCATTTTCGTAGTCCACCTTCATCTCTTCTTGTGGGGGTGCCAAGGTAGGGAACACGCTGGTTTGAGTAGGATCATGCGGAGTGTTGATCTTGGCTTTCTTTGGGGCCCTTGTAGGACAACGGCTAGAGAAGTGACCAGCTTGATGGCAGTTGAAGCAGGTACCATTCAGTCTATCGGTGAATGCTCGCTTAAGCTGTAATCCCCTTTCTCCCTTTCCTGCTGGGGAGTCGTTCGGTGTGCATTCAACCTTGCTAGGGTAGCGGTTGTATTCATGGCCCCCACTTGGTCAAGGGCATTGAGTAACAACTCCCTTAGCTGATTTAGGTTGCCTTCCATTCTACATAGTCCATGGTTTTAAAACGAGGTAAGAACAATGATCAAATCGAAAGTAAGTGTTAAGCTTTTGCAAGAAAAAGTGGCAATTTTTGAGTTTTATACTTTTCAAAAAAGGTATGAAGAATTTCTCTTCTAACGGCCACTAAATTTAAGGGTTCCTTCAGTCGCCTGGCTCTGAAACCAGCTTTGTCAACCCTCATTTTTATACTTATCAGAGAGCCTCAGTTCACATGCACTAGACCCTGGATCAGTACTCTAGTGCGTGCAATACATAGCCGAGTATCATACAGACATACGTATCATTATTCAGAGTATTACATACCTGGTTGCCTGACGCAGGCTTAATATTAAATAAGCCAAGAGACTGTACAACTGTTATAGGGAAACCATCAGAGTTAGCAGAACATATATAAGATTATCCGAAAAATCCTCCAACTGCTATGCTTTCCTGCAGGCGACTGGAGCAAACCCAAAAACCGCGTCATGACCATCTCAGCCCGGATCATCTCCTTCGTGACTCTCGAACAAATCCTTCTCCTTAACTTTCATCAAAAAGAGCGGAGGTATGCGAGGTCAGTGTCATCCAAACGCTGACTAGTAACACTCCCCTTAATGCACTTAATGATAAGAGGCTCGATTGGGGGAAGAAGTTATTTTAATTGCGTAAAGCCAATTTTTAAGATGAGTTTAAATTACCCTATCTAGCTCAATGTTTAATGTTCCTTTTAAACAACAAGGAGTTCAACACCATAACAAACATAACCAAAGCACCCACCGACAGACCTTGTCAAATGATCTTAAGACGACCAACTCATACGCAACAAACATACTTGACCTTGACTTTAACTAAACTGAACTTCAACTTGCCCCCATCATTTCCAAAACCCTCCATCCTTCCGGGATTGGCAATCCTATTGTGGACCACACTTGCCACAGCCTACCCGCCTCAGTCTAGGAGGGTTGCCAGCCCACTGGGGAAGTGTGGCCTTCATCATGTCGGTCATCCTGGGGAAGTGTGGCCTTCATCACCAACGGTGACGACCAATGCCGATCACTTTTGGAAGTGGTCCCAGAGGGCCTCCGCAGAGCGCTCGCAGCTGGTGATCCTAAACCCGAACTCCGCACGATGGCCACGCGTTGTGTTGGAACTAGCATCATGATGGCGCGATTCTCCCGCTATGCGTGTTTTTCTACGCTCCTCCTAGGTAAGCCCTGACTAAACCCAGCACAAGGCATCTCGTGCCTTAATCATCCATCTGGATGTCATCCATGCGGCAACTCTCCAACAAACTTCTCTACTTCAGCAATCCATGACATTCCCACACAGGAGCTATCCCGACCAACCGACCAAACTGGACCGACAAACCAAACAGTTATAACCACAAATAACATCCAGCCCATCATACATCTATTAGCCCTAACTGTCACATGTCATCTCTTTTGAATGAATGAATGATTGAATGACCGGTGAATATCATTCACCGTTACGTGGCTAGTTGCGGAAGATTCATTTGGTCCTAAGCAAATCTAAGCAGGTTTTACCCATTAGGTATGGTTAAAACTGTTACCAAACTATTCTTAGGCTAACAAGGATAAGACAATCAAATCAATCATAAAGGCTAGACGATACAAGGATAAAAGCATGTATAATTATAACATGATCAGCATTTGGATAGGTTAATAAGCATGCACTTTTATAATAAACAACATAGTTTGGGCAAACTGGGTAGAACATGATTATAGCGATGTTAATCCGTACTAGGGAAGTTGCAATCTCTCCCTAATACGGGTGAACATCTATAAGAGTAAGTGTTAACTCGCCTTTTTCTGGTAGACATTCCCCCTCCGCGTATGCGAACCTTTCATCGGGACCATTTACATCTATTCCAAATAAACTCCAATAAATAGCCAATAGTGCAGTAAAGATCGATATGATGCATGAATAAAATTACGCTTTCATTCGATGATCCTATTTTACCCTAAGGAAGATCACATTGAACATTCGATGAAAGGACTTGTCATGCATGATCTCATAATGCGATTCAAATCTATTTTCCTTACCAATTTTAGTGGAGCCCTAGATAATAATACCAAATTAAGGTATTTAGTTTTATGGGGTTTAGTTGCATTCCTCGATCCTATAGGGACATACGATAAAGGTAAATATCCCAAAATATCTCCCCTTAGTCTATTGTATGGTGAGAGATGTTTTATATATTATCTCTAGGTCCAAAGACTTATCCTAAGTTCAAAATATTATTTTATGTCTAAACACATTTTCTTGAGTTTTTAATAAACTACGCTCTATCGTAATTAATGGGGCTTTAGTCTAGTAATAGCATAATCAGTACTATTTATCCTTTCTAAGGTTTCTAACATTCTTTTGGGGTTTATAAGAGTTTATTAAATTTCATATAGTTCTCACACAATTTTGACAACTTAGTTCTAGTTTTTATTAACAAGCGAATCATTTCGATCTATTTCTATATAGAGAATCTGCGTGGGTTCACTAATTACTTACTCGGAGGAAACCAATGAACGTGCTTAGGTTAATAATTTTATAATATCTCTAACATGCTTTAGTATTAATCATAAATTTTCTTTAGGGGTGTCTATATTTTTAATAAATTATGAAACCCTATTATTGTAAAATAAGAAAATGTTGCCATTAGGCTTATCGATTTCATTATTCCAATTTTTCACTACGCTTATTTATTGTGATATTTCTCCAAGGTAGTAACCCCTGTAGTATGTGTTTACTTAGGGTTGTATGCAGGCGACATACGATGTCGCCACTTAAATCAAATACCCTCCTACAATATAAATTGTCTTGGTGATGGCCTTCTCTAAGTTTAACTAATTACAAGGTATACTCTAGGACTTATGGTAATTTATTATAATTTTCTAGGGCCAGCACCTCTCTTTATTAATAAAGAAATCATTAATCCCTTTATTGTGTTTTGCCTAATTATTTATTCAATAAACTTATTTGGGCAAGAATTACCTTTTCGAAATTTTCTCTAGCTATTAGGATACTTATATACCTTGTGGTATTTCATCAATATTTTATAGTTAGATCCCATATTTGATAATTAAGGTTCTCCTAACTCTATTTTTACCCTTTTCTAAATATGATAGTGGCATATCTCATCAATAACATTGAATAAAAATAATTGCAACAGATGATTAAATATTTCTATAAAATCCAGATTAGCCTCACCTATTTATCCAAATTTTGAGTGCCTCTGAGCATTTTAATAATTCATTACCATTTTACGGAATTATTACGCTTGTTAAATTAGCGGAAAAACGCAAACCGTAACGAGCTAGGACAATGGGCGTTAATCGGCCCAAGGCGGATTCGACCTACGGCCAACACGTGACCTCTGTGCGAAGCAAATTTACGGCGCGTTCGCTCAGATCTGGCGCCACACCAAGGACGCCACCACTTAATCACGCACTGGTGGTCCACGGGCCCATTGGCGTGACTCGAGACTATAGACCTTACCACACGCGAAGGGTACCCGGCAACCGAGCCCACGTGGCGACTTCGGTTCAAATCGACTACGAATCTTGGCGCGGATCTAGCGGTTGTGGGTCGTCATCTACCTCCGACCAAGCAAGGTGGTGGCGGCGGCGCTTTCGCTTCTTGGCGGCGTTGTCGGCGTTCCGGCCATGTGCGTGCAAGCTATGGCCTTTACGATGCGTGCGGTTCTAATGGTGCTTGCGCCAAGGCGTGGGCGGCGAGCGTGGCGAAGTAGCGATGTGCCGGCCGCTCCTAAAGTGTAGCCATTTGACTTGCGTGACCCACGATGATGACAAAAGGCGGGCCGCGGATCGTATCACGAATTTGGCGGTCTTGCCGCTTGGTCCATAGCGGCGATCCTTTGGTTCGTGCGGCGGACGGTCGCCAAGCGGTATACCACGACAGATGCCGCCCCACCAACTAGAGCTCGACACGGCTATGTAAGGGCAAAAGCGGCGAGCTTCGACGCGATAAGCCATGCGGCGCTCAAAATGCTTTCAGACGGGGAGGCGTGGAGGGAAAACAGGGGATCCTGGGGAGGGAAAGAGAGAGGGAAAGAGGAAAGCGCGCAGCAGAGGAGAGAGAGAACTCGCACAAGAGCTTTAAATTTAAATTTAGTTTAAATTTTTGCTCAAAATTTGGATTCGCCCAAATTTGGGTGTTACACAGGCAGAGAGAGAGAGAGAGAGAGAGAGAGAGAGAGAGAGAGAGAGTAGGGCAGGGAGCAAGGTCCTAGAGGCAAAAGGGTGATTTCATAATAGATTTGGATGTCCAAATTTGAATTACGGACCTAGCACAAGACTAAATCTAAAGCTCAAATATTATTTAGGGGAAACTATTTGTAAGCACATTTTTAAAATGGCTGGACAATTGACATAAAGGAATTTAAATTGCATATTTGAAATATGGACATTTTCACACGGTTCCTATCTTGTAAATCAAATATTGATTTTGGATTTAGCAAACACATAATATAGGTGGCCAAAGTATTTCCATGATCACAAATAAAAAGGGTATTCAAATTTCAAATTTTAAAGTAAACACTTGCATGGAGGCATACATAATTTGTAAGGAGGTTTTCAAGATAAAATAAATTCATCCCTTGATAGAGGCAAGATGAATAATTCCTTTTTAAAAAAATAAATACTATCAGCAGGCTCACAAAGTAGGTTGTTCAAAATATTAAAAGATGGCAAAAACTTGGTTATTACTCTATGGCATAAAATGTCACGTAGCAAAACCTACAATAGTTTTTTAAACCATAAAGGTATCTTTTCAATATGATTTATTATAATTACTTTTTTATACATTTCTGAAGAAAATCAAGTGTGGTAGAAAAAATAGGTATTCAAATCAAAAGAAAATATTATTTTCACATACAATGCTTTAATTATGTTAATATTTTAAATATTTTCTACTAGTCCCAAAATTGGAATGTTACATGTCAAGTCGAGTAGTAAAGAATATACTGCTTGTTTTAGTGCGCCATTGTTCAGCTAGTAGTAAAGAAGAAATGTGCCATCTTTCTCAAAGCAAATTACTGAACCACGAGTAGAGACGTTTTATTGATCTTGGGATCTCCCTGTGGCAAAAATACATATATCTCCAGACAGCATACTTAAGAGCAACAGTGAGTACATATATCGTGAAGCCTATCTGCTACAGATTCATCCCAATTTTCCTTTGATATAATTGCTGGTCAAGAACAAACTTACATTTATCACATTTAATGAATCAAGTGGATGTCCTATATAGACTTACATAACATTCTTTCCGCCCTCTGTAGATTCGATTATGTTTACTCGTCAAGTCGAGTACTTTGCAATAAGTTTATCAACATGGACGATGATATCATCAATGTGGGGACGAACTGCAGGGTTTGGCTGCAGCATCCAAGTTACAAACTGTCGGAGAGTATCTGGATAGGAGGTGCCCACATCCGTAGGCCAATTAATTTCTGCAAATTTAATTACTGACACTAAGCTTTCGCCAGTAGATTCATCAATCTGATAATCAAATGGGGATTTTCCGTACCTATGAAAAAAGAACATGGCAAGATGATCAGCAGCTTCCTTACACAGCCTAAATTTTGTTTTCACCCACATGAGAATTTTGTTTTCACCCACTAACAGAAGTTAACCCTCAGGAAAGACACAATGTAACTAGCCTAAATTGGCTCACATAAGATGGTTGCAGTAGATCAACAAAACCATGGTACATTATTTCGTTGATAAGCATTGTCCCTATGACCCTATATTTGATATTGCAACTAATTTCTGAAACTAACCTAAAAATTAGTTAAAGATATGATTACTTCCAACTATTTACAACAGCTTAAACATTGTTTTTCCAATGTAACACACAATTGCACAATTGCAGAATCTTTACAATATGGTCAAAAAAACACATTGACATGCACAAGTAAAATTTCTCACAAGCTTGTTGTATACATCCAGTCCAGATGTAAACACGCAGGCATAATATGGTTGATTGCTACATAAAATTTGTGAAAGATTGGTTGCACTTTCAATGATTTTGTGGGTGGAAATTTAAGTGGTAAGGAAACATACTGAAAATAGAAGTATGCTATACATGACAAGCAAAGTTGACTAGTTATTCGTCTTTTTCATACAATTAATAATTTTAGTGCATAGCCCAACCAATTTGCATTGGCGTCTTATTGTTCAAGATAGCATCGTAGTTTGCAAAGATGGTAGAACTAGAAAAATAAGACTGCTGGATAGAAATATATATTAAACATCTTAATGTACCCCTTTCCTTTTGGGTTTGTTATACTTGATCATCATGTAGAAATAAAAGGGGGACAAACATGTTGGGCAGAATAAGATACCGAACACATTTTATACACAATAAAACATGCTATATTGAAAACCACTTATTTATCAGAGGAAAATATAATAAGTGTAGTCAATTCAAAATTACATATATGCAATTATTACATGGGAACCAACTGTTAACCTTGGAATATATAAATTTTAAAATGTTGATGCCATGTTATTATCATAAAGAATCTGCATAAGGCAATCTTACATCATAGCATAAAGAGTGCATCCCAAAGACCATATATCTGTCCTCTCATCAATGTCAGCATAGTTTGGGCACTGCCATAATTCAGGAACACGGTAATGCAGCGGAACAGTGCTCTGAAGCCCATTCCTACATTTCATCAGTTGGAAATCAAAATAACAAGTCTATAACTCATCAATATACAAAAAAGGAGCATAGCATAGTACTAGCAATCAAATGATTTTCCAGTACTTGTGAACAAAATAAACTACTATGCACAGAAGCCGGCCTTTCTACTAATTACCCTAAAAAGACCAACAATCTGCTCTACCTGAACAAGCTAAAGCTATTAGTCTAGACTAATCATTTCAGTTAGCATCTTTAGATAGAAAGGTACCTGGAGCTGCAAAGCCTCGGCTTGTGATCTAATAGCTCTTCTGGCAGGACAAGCACTTTCAAAGTCCATCAAGATAGCAAGATAAGGATGCTCCTTCTTCTGAGTTAGAAGGACATTATCAGGTTTAATGCCATTGTGAGCATACGGTGGATCAAAACTGTGCATATGTTTCAGACCTGCACATAGCTGTAAGTAACAAAAAATCACATGAATACAGTAAATAAAAAATTAATCATAGTTGCAGTAATTATTCAAATAGAAGAATACAATTTGTGGTTCATACTTCATGGATACATCATTTTTCTACATCGTTCATCACTTACGGATGTTACAAGCATTACAGTAAATTTCATAGGAACAAAGCGTCAAGCTATATATATATGAAAAGGAATGGGACTCCATGGAGTAAGTGCTCCATTCCTTGTTGCTGTTGGATTTCATAAAGATTCATGCACACAAAGTAACTACATGCAAAACATTGTCATTTAAAGGTGTGAACATAATAAATGCACAATGAATTGTTTCCAAACTAGGTGCGAGACACAGGCTTCATGGAGTCCCAAGTATTTGTACTCTATACACACACACAACTCAGGGTCCATAATTTATTCCAGTGTGGATCTCAGTTTGAAATAAATATAAGAATTTAAGAAAACTGAAGCTTGCACTAATGCATCAGAAAAAAAACATAGAAGAAGGCTAACCATATTAACCACATAGATACAATTCATGATCGACAAAAAGGTTCCAGTTTGGATCACAGTTACGAAATAAGTATAGAGAGAAGTTGTTTCACAAGCGGAATTGTAAAAAATGGAAAAGGATACAAACCCCTGTCAAACTCCTGCAGTAGTGATCTAACAAATATAAACGGCTGCATAGAGAAAACATGAGGCAGAACTATTACCTGGCGAAATATCTGGAGGATAGTTATTGCTGGGAAGCATTCCTTCTTTTCTAGCATGACTTTAGTGACATCTTGCAAGGTTCCATCTAAATGAACTGGAAACAACAAGTAAGCCTCATGGTTCTGTGAACCATCTTGCACACCCTATACACATAGGAAAGCAGACAGTTGGTAACGTTATGAAAGCTGTTAAATCTAGCATCAATTTTTTGTATGCCATTGAAGTCATAAAGTCCGTAATGTGCTATCAGTTAGTCACCTCTCCCTTATTTGCCATCACAATTGCTCTAATATTGTCATGTATGCCATTGCTGAAACTTATTCTTATTGTTTAAGCTATGGCATACCAAAAAAATCACATGTAAGATATGCAATACTTTCATTCCTTTTTTTGGTATTTTTAACAAAATTTTTATGTTCAGCTTACACTTAAAAATGTTTCAAACATAAAACATTTATCTCAAAAAAATTAATTCTCTGTCAATTGCACATAGGGCATAATCAATTGCAATGACATAGGAGAGATAATAAGCATTTAAGTGATGGCATGTAAGGCATTTGACACTCTGCAATGGCATGTAAGGTATTTTCCTTAAATCTAATATGGCAAAAATCAACTGTGTCAAGCAAATTGTCTCCCAGCATCAACTACCAAACTGTGTCACTAACAAGTTTGGCTGGCAACCTCCATCATTAGTCAAAGCATGACCATATAACACAGAAAATTAAGAGACCGCGTTGTAAATAGTGTATGCGACCCTTGTAGAAGTAAATGTGAGTCCGACAGGTCCATTTCAGTTTAACTACAGACCAATAAAATAAAATCCATAATCCTCTAATGTAAATTGAATAGTTATTTCTTATATAGATTAAAATGAAAAGGTTCTTACTGCTAGGAAAATAGAAAATGAAAAGGACAGCGGAACAAGCATTGGTGCAGCAGGGCATGTCACGGCTGGGCAATAGAAATTGCCCATTTGCTGGAGCAATCGGAATCGGAGGCCCTTGCTCTCCGGACCCCGGTTCTGCAGCGGGAGGCAAAGAAGAGATATACTACGGTAATTCGATAGATCTATTCCTCAAATCATCGCCTATTTATGGCGGACTAAAAGGCTTTACAAGAAATACTAATTTAGGAAAGCCACATATGGAAATTAACTAGAATATAGAATAGAAGGGACTCGGTGGCAATTAGCGCATCCGTGCCAATCAGGGATAATTCTGCACGGATGTGGGC
>JAYEVB010000021.1:0-23901 GCA_036346415.1 Raddia guianensis | reverse complement strand
GACGAAGACACCACGGTGTTTCTCCGCAGGGGAGGCGCCGCCGCCGGCGAAGCGGGCAATGCGGGGCAAAGCGGATCGCGCTGGTCGGAGCTCAAGCCTCGTGATCTGACCTACCCACGAGATGAAAATGAGAAAAGGGTTCAGTATGTGAAAACACGCAGCATGCCAACCCTAACGTGAAAATGCATGCATGCAGAAGTTACTCGAACGCGCCCGGCGGGCGGCGAGGGGGCAGCCTTAGGCCGCTCGGCCGCAGGACCGGCGCAGCCATTCCTCCTCCCGTTGGCGGAGGCGGAGGCGGTAGCGGAATCGCCGCGAACGGCGCTATCGAGGCGGGCGCCGACACAGGAGGTGCCTGCGCGGAAGAAGCGCAGCAGGCTGGCTCCAAAGAAGTCACCGGCCTCGCCAGAGGCGTGAGCAGCGGCATCAGCAGCAAGTTCCCCGCTGGAGGGAGCCAAAGGAGGTGGAGGCAGTTCAGGGCTCGCGGGGCGAGGCCTTTTCGGGCTCGTCTCCCCCTCATCGTCATCATCATCTTGGGAGAGGATGAGGTGGCGCTTCCTAAGAGCGGCGCTTCCCAAGAGCGCGGTCGGTGTCGGTGGCGGCGGGAAGCGCGACGGCCACGGAAAGAGCGGCGGCCGCAGGAGTTTCTGTGATCGTCGAGGGTTGGTCGTGGATTTGCAGGGGTCGCTGGACCACCTGGGCCGCAGGACCAAAAGCCTCCAAGGTAGGCACAGACGCAGCACGGGTTGCACTCTCGGGTCCCACCGCAAGAAGGGGCGGATGCTCAAGGCAGAGGGCGCCGCTGTTGGCGCTGGCAGAGCCCCACCACCACCGTGAATCACCTCCTCCGATACGCTCTCGCGCTGAACACAAGAAAGGAAAAGAGATCGCAAATTAGCAAAAAATCAAAGAAGAAAGGAAAAAATGTTCCACGTAAATCAGAAGACCCAAAAGAGAGCAAGAGCACTACACCGGGGCAATGCGGACCCATCATCGCCGCCATAGTATTGCCAGCGAGGCGCCGCCTCATGCGAAGCGGCGTAGGCGGCGCCGCGAAGAAATCCGCCACCACATGGGTTCCGTGAGCCCATTGTGGCGGAGGTCAGAATGCGCGCCAAGACGCCTCCGCCTCCGCTGCATCGCCGAGCGAGACCCTCAAGAGGGCGCAGGGATTCTGCCAAGGCCTCGTGGAAGACAAGATCGTCGCAATTGCTGGAGTCCTCCACGTACAACCACTATCGCGACCAGTCCTTCCAGTTGGACTTGAGCGCGAGCGGGATGAAGGAGGTGGAATCGCGGAGCGAGAAGTAGTAGCTCCCCACGGCCCCGCTCGAGCGCGAGCTCACGTGCAGTGTGAAGAGCCGGCACCAGAGCGGGAGGTTTGGCATCACCCCCATGAACATTTCGCAGAGGTGGGCGAAGATGGCCAGCATCACGATTGAATTGGGAGGGAGGTGCATCGCCTGGATCTCATAGAAGGCAAGCACCCCTAAGAAGAACTCCGAGTACGGCGGGACTGAAAGAGGACGCGGTGCTACGCTAGCCGGAAAACAAAATTTTCTACCGCGACCACCCAGGAAGCAAGCGAGTCAGGGATCATAGATCGTTACCCTTGCAGCACTTTAGCAGCGGAAGAAGAGTGGGTGAAGCCTCCCTGCTGCAAAGCACTGCACGAGTCGAATCTCGACGCTGTACAATTCTCCTTGTCGCGATGCAGCCGATCTTCTCGATCAGCGCCAAGAGGAGCGACAACGCCTACGGTATCCACACGCCCAGGGAAGAAACGCCATGCTGGTGTGCTAGCACCAGATACAAGGCTAGGGTTTAGAGGAGGGGTGGTGGTGGCCAGGTTTTCGGGTAGGAGAATCTCCCACCCTGCACCCACCTCTCCAATTTATAGAGTGCACTAACGGCTTTCTACTAGAGAAGCCCATTATGTCTCGCGCTAATGGATCTTCTACAATAGAAACCCATTAGTGCGAGTGGATCTAAATCCAAGACAAACCCACCAATGGATCAATCCATTAGTAATGTTCCAACCTAAGTGTGTGACCCATTAGGCTCATGTATTAAGTCGGTCATGGTCCCGAGAAACATTTCTCCGCACCACAAGTCAATAGCGGTACCTAGCAGCACATAGAGACCCTCAATGCACACGATGATCGAATCACTGAACCTCGATACACTCATATACGATCCTTTTGCCACACGACATCACCAAGCTCAAGGCAAAAAGCGTACACCCTTGTGATAGCACCACCTATTCACTGCCAATGTAATGGATATAATTGTGATTAACTCTTTAATCACTTTGGCATGGCCATGCACTTTCCTTATCCATCCACACCGAGGGGCCCAGATATCTCTCCCGTATCAAGGAGGGCAAATTTCATCTTGATCTCTTACACCTCACGCCATGTTTCATGGCATACCCGCAAGCTACCTTTTATAACTTCCTCATACGATGAAGCGCTTGATAGCCCCAAAGTATACGACTACGCATGCTGAGAATCAATAATGATCTCAGGTCGAAGGACCGCATGTATACCACTCGAGACTAACCCTGATGGCACTTTTAAGATAACTATCTCAGCAGTGTCTCGGAGCGGGTCTATCCAACCCCATGTTCTCTAACATGTGCCCACATTATTGATTTCATACCTCCATATAAATGTTACGTGAAACGTTACAATCAATCAATACATGTGCTGGTCAAATCACTATTGTTCCATATAGTGATATGTGACCAGGGATCATTTAGAATAATGTCATATTGACAATGTGTTTCACAATTAAGTCATACTTAATGAACAAAGCAGTGATTTATTCAGGGAACTCATAAGTACATGAACATAGACGATGATACAATCATCTCACATGATCGCCTCTAGGCATATCATCAACAATCTCCCACTTGCACTAGAGTATATCATGCAAGTATCTAATACCCATGGCTCTTGTGTGTGCCTCATGCTTCGGCTGTGGAAGAGGTTTTGTTAGCGGATCGGCGACATTCAGATCTGTGTGCACTTTGCAAATCTTCACATCTCCTCTATCGATGATCTACCGGATGAGGTGATAACGCCTGAGTATGTGTTTGGATTTTTAGTAAGACCTAGACTCCTTCGCTTGTGCAATGGCACCACTATTGTCACAATAGAGGTCCACTGGACAGGATGCACTAGGGACAACTCCCAACTCAGAAACAAATTTTCTGATCCAAACAGCCTCCTTTGATGCTTTAGAAGCTGCAATATACTCGGCCTCCGTCGTGGAATCAGCTACTGTCTCTTGCTTAGAACTTTTCTAGCTCACTGCCCCACCATTGAGACAGAATACAAAACGGGATTGCGATCGTGAATCATCTCTGTCAATTTGGAAGCTAGCATCGGCGTAACCCTTTACGACGAGCTCTTCTTCACCTCCAAGGACTAAGAACATCTCTCTAGTTCTTCGTAAGTACTTGAGAATGGTCTTTACAGCCATCTAGTGACTCTCACCTGGATTTGATTGGTATCGCTCGTAACACTTAGAGCATAAGAAACATCTCATGCAGTACACAGCATGGCGTACATGATGGATCCAATAGCGGAGGCGTATGGAATCCTACTCATTCTCTCCAGCTCATCAGGTGTTGAAGCACACTGAGTCTTGCTGAGACTGACACCATGTGACATTGGCAGAAAACCTTTCTTGGAATTCTGCATATCGAACCGTTTCAATACCTTGTCAATGTACGTACTTTGGCTTAATCCAATTAACCTCCTTGATCTATCTCTATAGATCTTTATGCCCAAAATGTAAGCTGCATCTCCCAAATCTTTCATTGAGAAACATTTTCTCAGATAAGATTAAACAGCTTCTAGCATTGGAATATCATTCCCTATCAATGGAATGTCATCCACATACAAGACTAGAAATACAATTGCGCTCCCACTTGCCTTCTTATAAATGCAAGGCTCTTCTTCATTCTTGATGAAGCCAAACTCTTTGACCACTTCATCAAAACGAAGGTTCCATCTCCGAGATGCTTGTTTCAGTCCATAAATGGACTTCAAGCTTACATACCTTGCAACATTCTTAGGATCGTTAAAACCTTGAGGTTGTGTCATGTACACGTCCTCACTCAGGTTTCCATTTAGGAAAGCCATTTTGACATCCATTTGACGATCTCATAGTCGTGAAATGCAGCAATCGCTAGCATGATCCGGATAGTTTTCGCATGGCTACGACGAGTAGGTTTCATCATAGTCGATACCATGAATTTGCCTATACCCCTTAGCCACTAACCATGCCTTTAAAGATGTGAACATTTCCATCGGCATCTATCTTTTCTTAAAAACCCATTTGCACTTAATGGTTTTATACCATCAGCAGATCAACCAAGTTCCAAACTTGATTATCATGCGGACTTTATTTCAGATCTCATGGCCTCCAGCCATTTCTCGACTGTCCCACCATCGCTCGCGATAGTCTTTAGACTCATCATTGTCCAACAATAAAATGTCACGCTGTTCGTGAGCGAGGAACATATACCTCTCGGGAGCGCTGCTCGCCTTGTAGACCTTCGTCGGGATGGTGCTCTTCTATAGGTTCTGCAACATTTTGCATCTCCTCTAGAGAATCAGAAGGAGCAGAAACATTTTTCGATGTTTCCCGAATTTCTTCGAGTTGCACCTTGCTCCCACTGGCTCTTTTGAAAAACTCCTTTTCCAAAAATACACCATTCCGGGCGACAAACACTTTGCCTTCATCCCGGTTATAAAAGTAATACCCAACACCCTTTGGATACCCCACAAAGAAGCACTTGTCCGACGGACGGGAGCTTATCCGACAACAAACGCTTAACATAAGCCTCACAGCCCCAAATCTTTAGATAAGACAAATCGACGCTTCTTTTCCACATCTCATATGGTGTCTTATCAACGGATTTTGATGGAACCCTATTTAAAGTGAATGCAGCAGTATCTAGAGTATGTCCCCATAGAAATAACGGAAGATCGGTTTGACTCATCATAGATCGTACCATGTCCAACAAAGTCCGATTCCTCCGTTCAGATACGCCGTTCAACTGAGGCGTCCCTGGCAGAGTCAATTGTGAAACAATTCCACAACTCTTAAGATGATCATTGAACTCATGGCTCAAATATTCACCTCCACGATCAGATCGTAGAAATTTAATTGTCTTACCCAAATGATTTTGTGCTTCATTCTGAAACTCCTTGAACTTTTCAAAGGCTTCAGACTTATGCCTCATCAAATAGATATAGCCATATCTACTAAAGTCATCAGTAAAAGTGATGAAGTACTGGAATCCACCTCCAGCCACAACGCTCATTGGTCCATATACATCAAGATGTATTAGGGCCAACAATTCACTAGCTCTCTCACTAGAACTAGTGAATGGCGTCTTAGTCATCTTGCCAAGTAAACAAGATTCGCATGTATCAAATGATTCGAAATCAAATGAATCAAGAAGACCATCTTTATGGAGCTTCTGCACGCGTTTCTCATTTATATGGCCTAAGCGACAATGCCACAGATAGGTGCGATTCAAATCATTTGTTTTAAGTCTTTTCGCATTAACATTATAGATAGACTTATCCTCAAGATCTAGCACATATAATCCATTCAATAATGAATAATGACCATAGAGCATATTGTTGAAATAAAACGAACAACGCTTGTTCTTTATTACAAACTCAAAACCATCTTCTTCCAAACATGAAGAAGAGATAATGTTTCTGCTCAACGATGGAATATAATAACAATTATTTAATTCCAAAACTAATCCCGACGGTAAAGATAAGGATAAACGCCGACGCCATCAAGAAGAACTTTTGCGCCATTGCCGACGCCAACTTCCACCTCACCACTTGCACATCTTCTAGTCCTTTTGAGCCCCGCAACGATTTGCAAGTGTGAATCATCGATCCGTATCAAATACCCATGACTCATTAGGACAAGTAGCAAGATTAATTTCTATAACATTAATACCGTTGAAGCCAAGGTTCCCTTCTTTTATCCTCTAGATATTTCTTGCGCCCTACGCCAATGACCGGTTTATGGTAGTAGTGACATTCATCGGTCAGGGCCACCCTTGGTCTTACCATCGCTTAGGTTTCGGGTTCGAGATCACATCCTTACCCTTGCCTTTTGCTCCACGCTTTTTTTTACCACCATCCTTTGGACCATCATCACATGATTGTTGCTTTTCTTGATGCTCTCTTCTCATTGTCTTTAGCAACCCATGCAGTTTGGACATGGTTTTCCATGCCATTCATATGAAAGTTCCCAATGAAAGGCTCAATGCTTGCAGGAAGCGATTGAGAATCACATCACCAACAACTCTGGCTCAAAGGGACTCAAGTTTCTCCAAGTTCTCAATGTAACCAATCATTTTGATCACATGAGGACTCACAGACTTCTGGGTGTAATAAATACCGGGGTACAAAGAGCCTTAGGAAGGCCGAGAGGGCCCCACGCGTCAAAGTGAAAGCAAGGCCCCAACAGGGCATGCAGCCCCTCAGAGGCCGGGAGGGCCCCACGCGCCAGCGGGCGAGCAAGGCCCCAGCCACTGGCGAGCCCCCAGAGGTCGGGAGGGCCCCACGCCACAAGCCGGCGAGCAAGGCCCCAACATGCTGGCGAGCCCCTCGGAGGCCGGGAGGGCCCCACGCCCAGCGGGCGAGCAAGGCCCCAAGGCCACAGCTGGCGAGCCCCTCGAGGTCGGGAGGGCCCCACGCACCAAAGGGTGCGCATGAGCCCCTGCAAGGCAAGGCGAGGGCCCCACGCGCCAAAGTGGTGGGTGGGCGAGCCCCTCTCAAGACCAGTGGGGGCCCCACACAAGGGGCCCACAAGGAGCATTGCGTATGAGTCTCGGACGGGCCTCCCCGCCGCCGCGAAGGACGGCAAGATTTAATGAGACACCACGCATGATAGACAGAGGAAGAAATGATTATCACATAAAGGACTTCGCAGTCTCGAGCGGCCACTGTGGCGCAGAAGAATTGACCTACAGAGAGAAGGTTTGCTTGAGGAGGCCGCCTGTCGAGGAGCAGTAGGCCCCACCCGCAGACTCACCGTGTGACTATGCGGGTCGAGGCCACTTGGCGGCATCGCTGAGGGCGAGGCCAAGGCTAAGGGGCGTGCATGTTTTCGCCTCTTCTGTCGTGTCTTGTCAGCACCGAGAGCATCAGATCGCTTACTCCCTGGCTCTCCGCCAGCCCAAAGCTTGTATAAAAGGAGGGAGAGAGAGGGAGAAGAGAAGAAAAAGGAGAGGAGAGGCATACTAACACACACAACATGTATGTTCGTGCATTCGAGGCACTCAGAAACACATTCCCATTCAACCACAATCAAAAGAGCTAAGGCTCAAGCAGAGTAGGACTATTACCCGCGAGGGGTCCGAACTCGGTAATCATGAAGTCGCCTTTGTTGTGCCCGACGCCAAATCGGATCGAGCTTGATCGAGTTGGCTAGCGACTAGAAATCTGACCAGGTGTGATCCGCAGTGGTTGAGCTGAGAACACGCCAAACTTCCTCTCGCCAGCTTGCACGCAAACAGAGCCTTTGAGATCTAGAATCTCTCAGCTCTTGCTTGGTTCTCAAACATGCTGCGAAGGCCCGTGATCATAGTATAGGCATTCGTGTTCTCATATTTCTTCTAGAGCTCAGAGGACATAGTAGCAAGCATGAGACAGCCAACATCGACCTCATCATTGACATGCTTCTCATAAGCACGCTGCTCAGCAAGAGTAGCATTGTCACTAGTTCCTCAGATATGGTTCCTCAAGGATATACTCTTTCTTTTCTTGTTTGAGAACAATTCTCAAATTACGATACCACCAATGAAATTGCTCAGAGAGCTTCTCTCTCCCCAGAATCGATCGCAAGTTAAAACCAAAATTATTGACATTGTTAGGCGCCATCTACAACAGTAATAAAAAGGCAAAGTCTTAGCACAATGTTCATGTTAATCTTCCATTAAACAATTTAATAAAAGATGCTCCCACTAAAATCACTTTCCCTCCGGTGCATTTTAGTAGGACAAGATCCATAGTCATTCAAAGAACTAGTGCGTGGAGGCGACTCCTAGAACTAAGTGACATAGTAGGCAACCCCTTGCCAATCACATCGTATGTGACTCTTGCTTGTTGGGTGGCATCCATTGCCCCGGCTCCCAACACCGACGCCCTGAGGCCCAAAACCATTTTGATAGCCTCCATAAGTAAACCAATACTATGCATGTGAAGTACGACTTCACCCCACTGGTCAAGGAAACTAATGGCACCCTGCTGTATGCTGAAACTGCCAATTAATGTACAAGACCTTTATGGGTGCAGCTATTGGAAGGGCATCAAGCTCTTAATTTTTCGAGGGAAAATATTCTATCATATAGGAATCACATCCACCAAATATGAAATATGACGGAATAGCAAGACAGATATAATCACAAACAATCATATTGACTTGTGAAATAGTATGGCCCATGGCGTTCCGATCTCCATCGTCGTCCTTCGGGCCATCATGCAAGAAGTCTCCATGATGAAGCACCAAGCTACTACATCTAATAGCTAGTGAATAATACATGAGAATATCAAGCATCACAAATCAGCACGCAGGCTGTTATACAATAACATGACAGCCCAAGCCGCAATAAACTATAGCACGCAGGCTATGAAAATTACATCATGCATCACACACATACAAGGGAGCCATACCATTCACATCATTCCCTGCAAAAACAAGTTAGGCGAGAATCGTATTCTACCCCGCGATGTGAACACGCTTTAATTAACGGCCGCTACTGCGACTATCACGGTGGTCCCAAGAAGAACTCCGAATACGGCAGGACTGAAAGAGGACGCGGTGCTACGCTAGCCGGAAAATAAAATTTTCTACCACGACCACCCAGGAAGGAAGCGAGTCAGGGATCACAGATCGTTACCCATGCAGCACGTTAGCAGCGGAAGAAGAGTGGGTGAAGCCTCCCCGCGTGTTGCAAAGCACTGTACGTAGTCGAACTCGACGCGGTACAATTCCTCCTTCTTGCGGATGTAGCCGGTCCTCTCGATCAGCGCCGGTGCAGGAGCGATGACGCCCCTACGGTATCCACACGTCTAGGGAAGGAACGCTATGCTACAGGTGCTATCACCCGTGCTCGCGACGGCTAAAGTTTAGAGGAGTGGGGCGTGGTGGTGGCCATGGTTTCATGGTGGGGAGACTCTCCCACCCCGCGCCCACCTCTCCAATTTATAGAGTGCACTAACGGGCTTTCTACTAGAGAAGCCCATTATGTCTCGCGCTAATGGATCTTCTACAATAGAAACCCATTAGTGCGTAGTGGATCTAACTCCGCACAAACCCACCAATGGATCGAATCTATTAGTAATGTTCCAACCTGCTAAGTGTGTGACTCATTAGGCTCATGTATAAGTCGGTTGCCATCTCGAGAAACATTTCTCCGCACTACAAGTCAATAGCGGTACCTAGCAGCACATAGAGACCCCTCAATGCACACGATGATCGAATCAGCTGAACCTCGATACACTCATATAGGATCCTTTTGCCATAAGACATCACCAAGCTCAAGGCAAGAAGTGTGCCACCCTTGTGATAGCTCGACCCATTCACTCGTCAATGTAATGGATATAATTGTGATTAATTCTTTAATCACTTTGGCATGGCCATGCACTTTCCTTATCCATCCACACCGAGGGGCCCAGAGATATCTCTCCTGTTATCAAGGAGGGGCAAATTCCATCTTGATCTCTTACACCTCACGTCATGTTTCATGGCATACCCGCAAGCTACCTTTATAACTTCCCTGTTACGGTGAAGCGTTTAATAGCCCCAAAGTATACGACTACGCATGCTGAGAATCAATAAGGATCTCAGGTCGAAGGACCGTATAGGTATACCACTTGAGACTAACCCTGATGGCACTTTTAAGATAACTATCTCAGCAGTGTCTCGGAGCGGGTCTATCCAACCCCATGTTCTCTAACATGTGCCCACATTATTGATTTCATATCTTCATATAAATGATACGTGAAACGTTACTATCAATAAATACATGTGCTGGTCAAATCACTATTGTTCCATATAATGGTATGTGACCAGGGATCATTTAGAATAATGTCATATTGACAATGTGTTTCACAATTAAGTCGTGATTTAATGAACAAAGCAAAGGACATTTATTCAGTGGAACTCATAAGTACATGAACATAGACGTATGATACAATCATCTCACATGATCGCCTCTAGGGCATATCACCAACAGGGACGAGCCCCGCCAGGACAGCCCAGGTGAAGGTGATGATCTCCCGTGGCGGGGGCTTGGCACCATGGTGCTGGCGCGGAACTGGGCGGCGGACGGCAGCACGTGCCGCTGGAGCCGTGAGACCGTCTCCTCATCAGCAACGGAGGCGGACAAAGCTGGCTCAGGCGGCGGCGCGGCCGGCGTCGAGGTGGCGGCCGGAGTGGCATCTCCATGGCGATCCTTGCTGCGCTTTGGAGCCATGGGAAGGCGGTGGAAGCGCAGCGGCAGGAAGGCTAAGTGCGGTGGCACTGGCGAAAAACCTCTGCAGCGGTGGCGAGAAAGGCAGATGGCAATTTGAGGATTTGGCGAGTGGAAGAACTCGTCGCGGCATAAATAAGTGAAGTATTTATAGGTAGAAAGAGTGAGTGCGACGGTTTGGATTCCGTCCCCATTCGCACGCGCGCGGTGCCATTATGTCCCGTGCGTCTCGGTTTCCCGCGAAAAGCGGCGCAGTCCCCAAGGAAAATCGTGTGCAGGTGGAGAATCTGATGGGCGGCCGCTGCATATGGTGGGCCCCCACGATTCATCTCCCATCACGCGAGAAATGGCAAAATATCGGCGCGACGGTTCACGTCTCACGGTGGACCCAAGGGCTACTGTCGGTGCAGTAAATACCGGGGTATTAAGAGCACTAAAGAAGACCAGGCGAGGCCGCCACGCGTCAAAGGCGATCAGCCTCAGCCACTGGGCGAGCACCATAGCGCCCAAAGCAGGCCGCCACACGCCAGCAAAGCGATCAGGCCCCAGAGCATGGGCGAGCTCCGTAGCGCTCCAGGCGAGGCTGCCACGCGTTAGGGCGGGCGATCAGGCCCCAGCGCATGGGCGAGCTCTATAGCGCTCCAGGCGAGGCCGCCACGTGTCAGGCGGGAGATCAGGCCCCAGCGTGCAAGCGAACTCTCCCCAAGCACGGAGGCCCCCTCACTGACAGGTGGGGCCCGCACGGTAGGAAGCGTTCAGAGGGCAGTCTTCTGGGCGAAGGCTCTCCCCGCTATGAAGGAGAAAGCATTTAATGCGACGTCATGCGGATGGACCAAGAGAGTGATGATTACCGCTACAATGACCTCTGTGGTTCTGACCAACTGTCACTGTGGCTCTGTGGAACTGACCGGCAGAGAGGCCTTGCAGTCACCAAATTGGCCGCCCGTGTCAGGCGGTGGAGCAGCGCCCAACCTGTTACTTGGCAGGCGCGTTCACACGAGTCGGGTTACTTGCGAAGGCAGGCATGGCGCCGCCGGCGCGCTTCAAAGCACGTTGCCTCCCGTATTGTCTCCCTAGTCTTATCAGTGTACTATACTACCCCTTTTGCTCTCTCCGCCAACCAGTGGCATGTCTAAAAGGAGATGAGAGAGAAGAAGAGAGGGAGGAAGCATTTCTGTAACCATTCTCATACTCAACCACATCATGAAAAGAGCAAAGGCTCGGCAGGAGTAGGACTATTACCCGCGAGGGGTCCAGACTGGTAATCGCCGTGGCCGCTTCTTGTCGTGTCTTACACTCGAATCGGATCGAACTCGGGCTGATCGGCTAGCAGTTTAGAAATCTGATAGGAGTGTGATTCGCTGTGGTTCGGCGGAGAACACGCCGCAAGTTCTATCACCCCGCCGTGGTCGCCGGCAATTTAATCTGAGACAGGATATTCCTGACTCATTTATATATCGCCACCAGAATGCCAGTTGAAGGACCGGGATCGGCGACTAGAGGGGGGGTGAATAAGAGCCCACCTAATTTTCCGACCAAACCATCCGCAAATTTCCTTTTAGACATTTGATCGAACATACGTCGTGTGCCCACCATCGGAGTCTAGAAACACTGGCCATTTGATCTCGCTACCAACTCATAATCACCGCCACACTCTACTGCTGCGAGGTGGAGCAAGGTCACGGTCCTCCTTGTCTCCTTGCTGCCCCGAGCACCATCTTTGATCTGAGCCCCCGCCTTTGGCATGGACGGTCTTGCCGCGCCACCTAGGGCCAGCACGCCGCAAGGGACTTCCCTAGCCGAGCTGTTTGCATCTCTTCCCTCTCTCTTCCTACAAGCCGCCGTGGACAGGAGAACAAAGAGGACGCTGGATCTTGCTCACTCCTCTCTCCATCCAGATTTCCTTCTCAGCTTTCCTCTCTGTGCCTCCTCTTCTTTCTCTGATCTACAGCTCTCTCTCTGATTCTCTCTCTAGTAATCTCTCAATCCTGTGGCCTCTTTCTCCACCATCTCTATAGCTCATGCACTGGAACAAAGATGGAGAGGGATTTCATTATCCTACTATGCCGTGGAGAAGGATCAGGAGCTGCCCTTGATTTCTCTCTCTCTCCTCTCAATCTCTTTCTCTCTCCTTCTTGCTGCAAGAACACAGGAGCATGCACGTGCTCTCCTCTATTTCTTTCTCTCTGAGATCTGTGATGCGGCAAGAACAGAGGGCCAAAAACAAGAGCATGAAGCAGGGAGCATGCTGAGTTAGAGAGGGAAACTTCCTCTCGCATGGCGCTGTACACAGAGAGAAAAATCCCCTTCCCAATCTGAAGAAAGATACCGCCTTTCACCCTGTACTGCAGTATGGGAAGAACAAGACACAGGCGCACTAGATGAACAGGGAACAGGAGCTCAACAATTTACTATTTTTTTTTTTTCCTTTTTTCCTCCTGCGTGTCAGTGTCCAGGCCACGCCGCCTGACCGGTCACAGGCTGCATCAACGCTGTCGCCACTAAGCCCAGCGCCGCCACCGGCTGCTGCCTCAGGCTCAAGGCCACTGGTTGACGCGCCTCCGCCATGGCCGGCCTGCTCCCTCTCTCTCATCCTCTCTCACAGATGGAGGTGGCGGCGGCTGGGTTCCCCCTAGCCGCCCCTCTCTCTTTCCTTTTTTTTTTCATTTCTAATTTCTTTTCTCACAAAAACCGATGAAAATAAAAGGACAAGGCTCACAAATATTTTGGGAATTAGTTGGTATTTTATTTCTGGAATTTTCCACCTTACAACCATTGAGAGACCCCTCTCTCCCCCTCTCCTCACACCTCTCACCTAGGGCTACATGGTGGTAAAATTGGCTTCCCAAGCCTCCACCCCCTCTCCTTATATAGCCACCCTAGGGAATATTCCCCCGAATATTTCGGCATACCGGGAATATTCGGTACCAAGCCACGCAGGGCCCTCACCGGGTTTTCTCGCAGAGGCTAACCCGTAACCTCCAGGGTTTTAACAACATCGGCTAACCCAGTAACCGAACTGTGGTTTTCCACGGCTCACCCGTAACTCGACAGGTTTCTCACACACCGGATAACCTGTAACCAACAGGGTTTTACCACCGGATAACCTGTAACCGAACCAGGTTTTCCACGGCCAACCCGTAACCCGACTCGTGGTTTTGATACCGCCAACCCGTAACCCAACCAAGTGTTTTACAACGGATAACCTGTAACCTTCCGCGGTAACTTCCTCGCCGCCACTTCATGCCTGGGCCCACCGGATTGACCAGCTTCGCCACCATGGTTACCGACGCCACAGCCTCCAACCGCCTCGACTCTTGCCATGACGGCTTGAGTACACCACCCGTAGGACCGCCAGTCATCGAACCCGGCCGTTCAGACGATCCGGACGCACTCGCTTAGCTGTCCTCGCGATGCGCCACCACGACGCTACCGATACCTCCATCACATAGGTGAAGCTTCCCGAGTACACCACCTCATGTGACCGCCAGTCATCGATCCGTCGTCAGACGCCCGGACGCACTACCCTCCAAATTGTCCTCCAAGGCCACCACATACCCACCGGTACCTGCATCACAGAGGTGAACACATACCAAAACCATACACCTTATGTCGATGGTTGAGATATGACCTCAAGTCGATTAAGATTCTTCAAGGTTGAGATAGGAGACACGCCGAACAACCGCGAATAACAACGAACAGGAGACAGGGGTTTTTATTCTGGTTCAGGCCTCTCGGCAGAGATAACAGCCCTACGTCCAGCCTTTTCTTATATATCGAAGATGATTACAAGAGGTGGCTCGACGAGACGAACAAGTCTCGGCGAGATTGTGGTGTATACAAAGTGCTAAGATGCGAAAGCTCTTGGCCAGGGTTAGATGCCCCCTAAACGCCGTAGGGGCTCTGTTTATATAGTACGGAGCAAACCGACCTACCGAGAGAATATCGGGCCGGGCTAACTACGAGATCGCAACGAACTCGACATGCCAAATACATCCCGAGGCAGATAAGGCATACTCCTAGTCTTGGGGATCACGACTCCTAATCCAATCCGGGAAACCAACGTCCGGGTCTTCACGTAGCCGTGCAGAACTCTTGTTCGAGACGGACTCAAACTGGAATCCTTGGCCGTTACGCACCGTGCCAACTCAGAGGCTGTTCAGCAGGATGCACATGGGCTAGATAGAACCTTCCAGGGAGCTGGGCCCTGGTAGGCTGTTCGATTGGGCCGTCAGGGAGTGGGCCATGGCAATGGGCCGTATTTTTATCCCCGACAGCTAGCCCCCGAGACTCAAGTGGAAGGACTCACTAGAGTGGGGTCTTCCTCTTGAGACTCCAAGTCACGAAGAGGGAAATTCTACCGCTACAAAGTCGAGCAACAGGTGACCGAACAGGTTATGGTTCAACCGAACAAGATTCGTCCGGGACCGAACAAACCGGTCAAGATCGAGCAACTCATAAGGCCGAACAGGAATCACATCTCGAAAGCAGAGCACTCACCTTCAAAGCAAACACTAGAAAAATAGCCGCTATGCATTCCAACGGTAACTTCCTCATCATCACAGTTGAAAACAAAGCGATCGCTTTACCTAGCTGCTGGTAAAAAACTAGCCGTTTTGTGACAAAGCCGTCGCAGAGTTGCTCATATGGGACTATAAAAGCACCCAAGCTGCCCGCGGCCAGCCACTTCTGCTCTCACGCCTTTCCTCTCCTAGCCCTAAATCCAACCACGCTCAGCATCAAAGAACCGAATCCAACCACGCTCAGCATCAAAGAACCGAACTCCACCTCCAAACTGCTTTGTCTAGCTCGAACTGCCATGGCCAAGTTTATCGCACCACCGACCGAGGAGGACCTCAAGGTCCGGGAGGATGAGGGCTACATCGACACCGTAGCTGGAGGCTGCCCGAGAGGAGGATACCCGAGCCGCTTGACGGAGAGTTCGCTGCCTTCAACCGATCGTGACCGCTCGCTAAGATCTCCCGAGAGCAACTTCGCCGAGGCCTTCTTGAACATCAGCGATTGAGGTGGCGAACCTTAATCCGAACTCCATCCTCCAGATGGCCGCCTTCGCACACCGGCGAGGGCTATCTGGCATCGATCCACCGGTGAGGCCGTTCTCCATTACTACACAAGAACGAGGAGCAGCTCCGCCGCTTCGCGCTGGGTGCTATTACCTCAAGTCTCCGCTACCGCCGACGACGCACAGACTTCGCACCACCACCGCCGACTCGATGGGCGCGGTGGACGAGGTGGTTCTACACTGTGCAGAGCGACGACAAGAAGCTCGTTTTCACCGGAAGGCGCCAAGGAACGCCAATGCCTCGGCCAAGATGACCGCCGAGGACTGGTACTTGACGAGGAAGATCGCCCCTCGTGAGCCTCGCTCACGGGCAGGAGATCATCCGACTTCACAAATAATGGATCTGTCCGCAAGGAGAAGACCCTATCCTTCTATAAGATAGAGGATGGAAGACATCTCGAGGGAGAGCACGTAAGTGCCTTTAAGACTCAACCTTTACTCGATAACTCATCCGAACATGGACTAACAGCTCTCCCGCCGGGCATAAGCCAACCGACGATAGGTGATCGAGCGGGTCGACGCCGGCGTCAAGGCAGCGAAGAAGGACGGCGAGGTCACCGGCGAGGTGGCCTACACCTGTCCGCGGAATGTGCTCGTCCGCACGACCGAGGTAAATTGCTTGAACTCGTCCGTGGTCAATCCGCACCGCCGTAAATGCTAACATCCGCTTCTCCAATGCGCAGAGGACCAACCGATCCTGGGATCAGGAAGAGCTCTCCTGTCGGAGAAGAAGGCGAAGAAGGGCAAGGCCAAGGTGGCCACAAAGCCCAAGATGGCGGCAGAGCCGACGCTGCTCGCCGAACACGGCGCCGCTTAGCTCAAGGAAGGAACCGCCACAAGGCGACGGAGCTCGCCGAGCGGACTGCTGGCGCGCCAAGGTGAGCCCAGCTGGAAGAGACTAAGCCCTCCTCCACATCGAGCAAAGCGATTTAAGAGGTAAAAACATGACCCTTTGGCTTAGGCGTTACACGCTGGCTCACCCGCCATATGGCACGGCCACGCAGGTCGCCGAGCAGAGGAGGCTCGAGAAAGAAGTCACAAGAAGGAAAACTTTTTGCTGGCGAGAGGAGCGCCACCACCAGGAGCTGAGTTCATCGCCGCTAACACCTAAGGCCAAGGCGAACAAGCCGCTAAGGAGCCCCCGAGAAGAGGCAGAAGTCTTGGCGACGAAGAAGAAGATCGAACCCTCCACGGCAGTAGGAGTGCGAGTAACAAATCTTTCGACCTTACTATCTTCCCCGATCGCGTTAGGCTCAACAACCTCCTTTTCATCACCGCCCAGAGGAGATTGCTGCTGCATTTACGCGAGGCGGCAATCGAAGCGTTTTCATCGCCCTGAGCACTGCACGGCAAGCGTCATGCGGCAAAGAAGACCGCCAGCCTCAAGGACAGCCGGTAGCGTGAGCTTGTTTCCGCCAGTTCCAGCCGACCAACTCGACACGCTGAAGGGAGCGGTGGAGTGGCTGGAGGCAGAAGAGGCGGTACGCAGCGCCACGGACAGCGGGGCCAAGGCGATGGCTCCGCAAGTTGCTCGAGGTGGGACCGAGCAGACGGTCGCGCCTGGCACTTCGTCGCCGGGGCAATCCATCCCTGAGGCGATCGAGATGATCGGGCGAGCAGTATGCGAAGCCCGCAGCCAAGGAGCAAGAAGAGCACAGAAGTGGCGCATGCTGCCCTGCCAAGGAAGTTCTGGCCGCTGCTGGGCGACACTGACCGACTGCCAAGGTGACCGGGCGGAAGAGGAAGACGGGCAGGAGCGCGGGGACGAAAGTTCTTCGCCCGCTGCTCCTGCTCCCGAGCGGACGGGCTCCCGCAGGAGCAAAGAGCAAAGAAGACGGCGGCAAGGACGACGCGCCGGTCTCATCCCGCACCAGCGAGGCTTCGTGACTCACGGTCTCGAAGATCGCCTGCGCCGGGGGCTGAAAAGCCGGCTTGGCAAGGTAAGCCCCAAAACCAAACTTAGTTCATTCGAGCTATATCATCGCAAAGCGGCTAACTGGTCATCTCCCTTGGGTCTTTAAGGACACCATGGAGGAGCTCGAGGATGGAGTCACCATCGAGCGCAGCGCCATCATAGCGGGTGACGGCGTGTTCACCGCTTCAACCACCGCGGCTCACACCCCTGGTCAGATTTCTATCCTGCTAGCCTATCGGCCGAGCTCAGTTCGAGTGAGCGTGGGGGCAGCAAAGAGTAACACACGGGATTACCTAGTTCGGACCTCTCTCGCTGTAATAGTCCTACCTCGCCGAGCCTTAGCTCTTTTCTTGTTGTGGTTGAATAGAATGTGTTTACGCATCGCTTATGCGAAATGTGTGTGTGAAAACGCATCTCCTCTCTCTCTCTCTTCGCTTTATACAAGCCTTGAACCGCGGAGGGAGACGAGAGGGTAAGCGAGAAAGATTTCAAGATAATCGACAAGACACGACAGAGAGACGAAACGCGTCCGCTGCCCACACCGAGCGGCGCCACCAAGGCTTCGCAGTGGTTCTCGACCAAGACAAATACACCGTGAGGTCTGGTGGGGCCCAACTGCTCCTCCGACGCGGGCGGCTATCTCAAGCAAACCTCTCTCTCGCACGGCTAATTCTCACGCCATAGTGACAAAGCCAGACTGCAAGGATCATCAGAAGCGTAATCATCTCTTCAAATTGCCTATCCGCAAGGTGATGTCGACAAATGCGCTGCCTCAAGCAGCAGGGGAGCCTTTCGCCGTAAGACTCCATCTGCAACGCCTCGCCACGCTGGCCCCACTTGAAAGTGGGGGCCCTTAGGCGCGCCGAGGGGCTCGCCCCACACGCCCGCCGACGATGGGGCCTCGCCTGGCGATCGACGGGTTTCGCCACACACTGGGCCTCGATCACCGCCGACGCGCTGGGGCCTCGCTCGCCTTCGAGGGTTTCGCCACTGTCGGGCCTTGTCGCCGCCTCGACGCTGGGCCCCTTGACACGCCGAGGCTCGCCCACACGCTGGGCCTGACGCTCGCCGACGCGGGGCCTCGCCTGGCGCTTCGAGGGGCTCGCCACGCCACTGGGCCTTGTCGCCCGCTCGACGTAAGGGGCCCGCTGACACCGAGGGGCTCGCCACACGCTGGGCCTCGACGCTTCGACGTAGGGGGTTCTCGCCTGGCGCTCGAGGGGCTTCGCCACGCTACCGGGCCTTGTCGCCGCTACCGACGCGGCCGAGCCCGCTTGATCTTCTCGTGACTTTGCACTCGGTATTTATTACAATCGACAAGAGTCCCCGGTCCACTATGATACGCCAACCGTCAAGACACTTTTTTCCGCTTTCTTGCAACAGAGATCTAATCGTGGGGGCCCACTCCGCAGCCGCCATATCTCGATTCTCCACCGCACACGATCTTCCTTGGGGAACCGCGCCGCCACCGAAATCAAAACACGCTGGTAATGATAGCGCATGCGCCGGGGGACGGAATCCAAACCGTCGCACTCTGCCGCTTTGCTTATAAATACTTCTCTGGCGCCGCGACCAATCCTTCCGCGACGCTAAGTCCTCAATCTGCCCTTCACCTTCTTCGCCACGCCACATGTAGCCTTCTCCGCCGCTGCCACCTTCTTTTCTCGCCAACTCCTCCACTGCTTTCCATGGCGCCAAACGCAGCAAGGGTCGCCATGGGACGCCGCCATCGTCTGGGCCAGCTCCGCCTCCTCCGTGTCGATGAGGAAGTGGCGACGCTGCTCCAAGGGTTCAGGCCACCTCCGTCTGTTCCGCCGCACCATAGTGCCAAGCCCCGCGACGGGAGATTGTGACTTTCACCGGGCGATGTCAAGGGCTCGCACTCTGCATCGAGTTTTTCTTAGCGGTGCTCGCTTTCACGAGATCCAGCGACGACCTTCCCCAACACCGCCGGGTTCCGACCATCTTCGCCCACCGCGAGATGTTCGTGGACGATGCAAACCTCCCGCTCGGGCGCCGCTCTTCACGCCGCATGCGAGGTCGCGCCGAGCGGGCCATTGAAGTTGCCATTTGCGCCCGTGACGCCGCCGCTTTTCTCCCGCCACGGCCAAGTCCAACTGAAGGATCGGCACCGCCAATGGTCAGATTGCGGAGGACTCCACGGCCGCGACGACCGACCTCCCGAGGGTCCTCGCGAACTTTGCCACCGGGGTCTTGTCGACGACTCGGCCGAGCCGGAGGAGATGTCGGGCGCATCGCTGAGCTCCCCAAGAACGGGCTCACCGAACCCACGCTACACGAATTTTTGCGCGCCTCCCCCTACTTCGCATGAGGGTTCGCCTACCGGCAAGATTATGATGGCGACGATGGAGCTCGCCTTTGTCCCCGAGGTAAATGTTCTTCAATCTCCGGGTTTCTTGTTTCTTTGGAATGTCTTTTCCTTTGACTCTTGTGACTTATGGCTTCTTCTTCTCTTGGCCCAACCGCAGGGAATGTGTCGGAGAACGTGTTCTAAGCAGCAGGTCAAGGGGGTTTCGACCGTGCCTGTCGGGCGACATCTCTTGTCGGAGACCATCCGCCCTCTCATGATCGATCCACGGAGCGCAACCAAGATTTGCATTGGCTGCCCACATGGAGGTCTTTGTCCCACGGTCCAAGTGGGCCGGGACCACTGCAGATCCGCGAACCGCCTCCAATTTCGCCAAAGCCTCCAAGCCGCCGCCCCGGCGTATGCCTGACCGATCAAGGCCTCGAAGCGCCATCATCCTCGCCGACGACGACGAGGAGGAGGGAGAGGGAGCCCAAAGAGAGCTCGCCCCACTCGAAAGCTCGCCGCCTTCCGCCCTCCTAGGGGCCTCGCTGCTCGCCGTCACACCACGCCACCAAAGCGAGCGCTGGCGATTTTGGCGGAATCGGGCCGCTTACGCCAGCTTTTTCTCGCCTTCCGCTTATCGCTTCGCCAGCTGGCCGACGTGGCGGGTTTCCGACGTCAAGCCTGGCGTTTCGCTGGCGGGCGCCACAAGCGCCATACCGCCTCGGCGGTGGCAAATCATGATTACGCTTGTCAGACCTCCTCGCAGCCAAGCTGCTTGACGCTGCCCCCTTGAACCTTCGCTTTTTGGGCGCGCCGCGCCAGGTAGCTTTCTCTGCACTTATGCACACTTTATGCTAGGGTTAGCATGCTGCATGTTTTCGCATACCTGACCCCTGTTTTTGTTCATCTTCATTGGATAGAGTGGACGCTGGGGCCTCAAGCTCCATCACGCCCGACTCGCCAGCCCCCAGCTCGCCCGCGGCTCCTTCGACGGAGACGAGGCCTCTCGCCGCGGAGATCGTGACCGAGACGAGGCAGAAGAACTCGCCGCTGCCGCAGCCGACGCCAACGCCAGGGCGCTTATCGCCGCCGACGCTACGCCTTCGAGGAGTTCCGTTCTCGCCACACCTGGCGGCACGGAAGGCGCTGGCTTTCGCGGGCGCGACTGCGGGCGAAGCCGCGCAGGCGCTGGAGCGGAGGCCGCCGGCTGGAGACGGCGGCGCGAGGCTGGGCGGCGCAGCCACCGCCGCCGCCACCAAAGCCGCCGAAGACCTCCCGCTGAGCAATCCGGCGCTCTTTCGGTCTCGCCGACATGCTGCGCGCCGCTTATCACAGCTTCAGGACGCCCTGTACTACTTGGCGCATTTTGTACTCTCCATTGAGGAGACCGCCGCCAAGACGTCTGGGGGGGCGCGCCACCGAGGCGCTGCGCGATCTCTCGTGAAAGGCGGGCGTATATCAAGATGGTCGCCACGGCGCTCGGCAGCGCTGTTCGCCTTGGGCAGCCGCTTGCCCAAACGCCACGCTTGACTCTCGACGCCACCGGGAGCCTCGCTAACTGGCCGGATCGAGCAACAAGGGTTGACACCACCACCAACCGCTCTCATGATGGGCGGCGCTGCACCGCAGATCATGACGAAGAAGAAGACGAGGAGTAGACGAACTCCCTCATCTGTTTTTGTCCTGTATAAATCTTGTTAATGCAATCTTTTTCTTTGCCGTGAGTCTCGATCAAACTTCGCTAAACTTTTATTTGCGAAAAGAACTGGGCACCCGAACGCAAAAAGCTTTAGATAGAGCGCTCTATTGAAAGTGAGCGCTTTTTCCTTAGGCATCCGGTTACTTCAACCCTTATGGCCTCTTGGCGAACCGACCTTAAACGCTACGTGGCGAGAGCTTAGCTTCCGAAGTGGTCTAGTCACGGTGTCGCTGCATGCTGCTGTTTCAGACCGAAGCGGACACACCAAAGTTAGAACCCGCTCCGTCTGCTGCCGCTTCGCCCAGCCAAGAAGTTCAAGTTCGTCGCCTTTGCTACTAAGGGGCCATCATCCTAAGTATTTTTTCGCTACCACCTTCCAATGTAATGCTTTCTAATGATTTTTTGAGGCTAAGCAAATAATCGCCAAAAGTTTTAGATAGAACGCTCACTGCAAGTGAGCGCTTTTTCCTTAGGCATCGTGTTAGTTCAACCTTATGGCCTCTTGGCGAACCGACCTTAAACGTTACGTGGCGAGAGCTTACCTCCGGAAGTGGTCTAGTCAGCTGGTGCCTTGTTGGCGCTGCTGCTCAGACCGAGCGGTCACACCAGTTAGAACCCGCCTCCGTCTGCTGCCGCCTTACCTGCAAGCTTGCTGCTCGCTTTCGCTACTAAGGCCATCACCTTTATACTTTTTTTCGCTATCGCCTTTCAATGTAATGCTTTCTAAATGTACTTGAGGCGATTAAAGAATGATGCCCACAGTGGAGATGTAACTTATCTTTATATTGAAGATGACTTTGTACAATGCAGTTCCCGAGGCGAAGGGAAGGAGGAAGACTCGCCGCCGGGCTCCAAAGGAAGGCCAAAAGCTCCCCGAATAGCTACTCACGGGTAGAACTTCCTCACCGCCGACGCTCCAAGTGTTCGCCACCATCACACCATCCTCGGAAGGCGAGCCTAATCGAGCCTCGGGGGAGACTGAAACCACCTTGAAGGGGCCTCCCATAGGGGAGACAAAGTTGTTGCGCCAAACATACCGATTTTGCGCAGTAACGAGGTCGCCACTACCAAGTTGTCCTCTCACACACCCGCCTTGCTTGATAGCGCGCGCAGTGTTTGTTGATACCGGCGCCCGGATCGCCTGCTCTCTCGATCTCCTCCTGTGAGATTTACTTCATCCTCGACGCCGTCCGTGGTCTCTCACTTTGCTTAACGCCGCCAATTGGGGACCCAAAGGCGAGCTCCGTGGGAGCACCGCTCGAGCCATACACCAGAAGAAAGGGTCTCGCCGTGGCTCTATTGGGAGTTGTCCGCAGCGCCCACAATACGGGTGGGGACTTCTTCGCCAGCGCTTGTCAGGCTTCTCCAGACGGTCGAAAGTCTTTGTCTTGAGCCCTTTGAGTACTTTCCGCATTACTCCGCTCCACTTGCCCATTGGTTCGGATGGAACGGAGGCGTAAGCACAGCCTTAGTACCCAGCTTCTTCGCACTAGTGTTGGAAATCGGCGCCTTGAATTGTGCGCCATATCGGTGATGATCCTCACAGGACGCCAACCGACGTAAGATGCTCTTCATGAACTTAATGGCAGCAGCGGACGTGATTGCCGGACGGCGGCTTCAACCCATTTGGTGAACTTGTCGACGGCGACGAACAGATGCGTAATTCTCCGGCCGCTCGCGGGAACGGGCTCAGATGTTCAAATTTCAGCATCGCGAACGCCAGAGAGCGGGATAGTTTGCAGCGCTTTGGGCCGGTCGCGGATCTGCTTAATATGAAATCGGCACGCTTCACATCTCCTCACCAAATAAGGCATCCTCGAGGGTCAGAGGGCCAATAGAAGCCGTGGGCGAAAGCTTCCCAACCAACGCCTCGCCCTCAATGGCTCCCCTGACATGCCTCCATGGATTTCAGAGAGAATTGCACTCTCCCGGTCGAGTGACGCACTTCAAGAGAATCCGCTATGCGCCTGGCGATGTGTCCCCACCTTACTGTGGCTTAGCGGCCTTGCCTTGCGCTATCTTCTTAGCCGACGTGGTCATCGCCGGGATCACTCGTCCCGCAGGTAGGCTAGGATCTGATCCATCCACTCGACCTTCCCGGACGAGTGTGACGACGTTAGCATTGTCGCCGACGCATTCCGCCTTCGCCGGCATTTCCGCCTCAACCGCTTTCGCCAGCTTTTTCCGGCCTCCCTCCAACCGGGAACTGTGGCAGATTGGTGACGCTTCTCCGGATGTGGGAGCTAGGGATGAAACGGATCGGATACGGATCGAAACCACTATATTGTATTTGATCCATTTAGTTTGATCGGATAATGGATTCGGATAATGGATAGTACCGATACAAATACGGATACTAATAATATCG
>JAYEVB010000124.1:0-23287 GCA_036346415.1 Raddia guianensis | reverse complement strand
GCAATGAATTTGTAACGAGGGGACGCTATCAAGAACTAGGTCGATGGCTAGCACAGATGTGGTTATACAGTGTTCAGTTCCTCAACGGAGGAGGTAATACCCTACTCGTGCTCGAATTATATGGTGGATCGTGATGCAAGATGATGCTCCTAATGATGATTCGATGGCTTCGCGTCGATGATGCCCGCCCCTCCCTTTATATAGTGCAGTGGGATAGAGTTTACAGAAGTCGCGAGGTATATGGCAACTATTTCCGCTATGATGTTACATGGAATGCATGCATTGATCTGCTAATTACATGGGGATATCCCATAAACTCTGACCCTTTCTTGCGGCTTAAGTCTCGCCGATCCGAAAGCGGTTTCTATCTTCGCCAACCGACTGGTCGCCTTTCGCTTCCCTTTATGGGCCTTCAGAGGATACCCGGCCCATGCCGCCCACACCGGATACGCCCTTGTCTCATTGCTGCCCGCTGCTCGGACGGCGCCGACGAGGCGCCGCTTTCTCCCGGCGGAGGCGTTCCACGGGAGTCCTTCCTCTTGGCCCCCGCGCTAACAGCAGAGAATAGCGCTGTCACGCTCGATCGCGGTTGCCGCGGAGCTTGTCGCGTGTGTCTTCTCCGCTAAGGCAGATGGCGGTCTCCGCGGACCGGAGATCTCGCCCACTCAGACGCCGCCTCGGCCGAACCCCCGTGGAGCTTGCCCGCCTCGTTGCTCGCCCCGCCTCCTCCCGCTTAGGAGTCCCGCGAGAGGGGCGGGGAAACAAAAGAACGGGAGAGGCGGAACTCAGCTCGGCGCCCGCAGTTTTGCACCACTGGCCAAGGCAGATCGACGAAGGGGCTAAATCGCTAGCCACGCGCCACGGAGAGTCCGAGTCACCGGAATCGGCGGGTTGTCCAAACAGGCCTCGGCAAAGATAGAGATTCTGTGGCCGGGAGCATTCTTCCACGCCAGCGCCGCTTAGCCAAACCGACGGCTTCCGCCAGTGGCACCGCCCTAGGCGAAGGTCGCCGCCTACCGATTCATCGCTATCGCTGCGCCGACGCCGCGTCCGCTGCTCGCAAATGCTTTCTCCATCGCGATCGCTGATCCGCCATTGCCGCTCAAAAGATGTCAAGAGCGTGAATCGATGTTAGCGCTTTACCGGCGCGCTGCGACGACGGCGGTTCTCCGCTTCAACCATCATGATCACACCTCTATCGATTTTCTATCCCGCTAGCCGATCAGCTCGAGCTCGGGTTCGATGGAGCGCGGGCACGGAGAGTAGCGATCACAGAAGTTTACCCAGTTCGACTTCGCGGGTAATAAATTACTCCCGCCGAGCCTTAGCTCTTTTTCTTGTTGTGGTTGTGTGGAATGATTACGAATCGTTTCGAACCCCTTCCCTCTCTCTCCGCCTTTTTATACAAGCCTCGAATCGGCGGAGAGAACTGACGGGTAGGCAAGATAAAGATTTCAAGATAACCGATAAGACACGAGGACGCGACAGAGAGACGAAACGGTTGCCGCTGAAGCGGCGCCGCCACGCTGCGTTTCGCAGTGGCTCGACCCGCAGTGAACACGCCGGTGATAGGACGGGTGGGCTCAGCCTTTGCGCTACCGACGCGCGGCCACCCGATGATGGCTAACTCTCTCTCTCGCCGGCAATTCCACCGTACACAAGAATAAATTTGACAGAGCCGCAAAGGTCACCGTGGCGTAATCATCTCTTCATCTCTGCCTATCCGCTGAATGTCGCATTGAATGCACTGCCCTTCGCCGCGGAGGAGAGCCTTTGCCTGTAAGACTTTTGGGACGCTTCGCCGCAGCAGCCCCACACCGACGATGAGGGACCTCCCGCCGCCCGAGGGGCTCGCCCACACCGGGCCCGGTCGCCTCACCGACGTGGTGTGGTGGCTCGCTGGCACTTGAGGGGCTCGACACACGCCGGGCCTCGGTCGCCCGCCGACGCGGGGGGCCTCGCCTGGGCTGAGGGGCTCGCCCACACGCCGGGCTCGGTCGCCCACCGACGTAGGGGCCTCGACGGGCGCTTGAGGGGCTCGCCCACACGCTAGGGCTCGATCGCTCACTCGATAAGTGCGGGCCTCGCCGGGCGCTTGAGGCTCGCCCACGCCACTGGGCTCGGTCGCCTCACCGGGACGTGGGGCCTTTCGCCTCGGCTTGAGGGGCTCGCCACGCCATGGCCCGGCCGCCACCTCGACGTGGGGGCCCTCGCTTTGCCTTCATTCGACTCTTCATACCCCTAAGATTTATTATACCGACAAAAATCAATTACTTGAGAAGGTTTATTTCAAATTTATCCGAAAGAATCATCCTGCTTTTGCCATTGCTTGTCAAGAATTCGATAAGTTTATTTGGGGATCGGAACAGCAGAAAGCATTTGATGACATCAAAGAGTACTTAACGAACCCGCCTGCTCGTAGTCTGGAAGATGGTTTACCGCTTAAGCTTTATTTATCGACATCTAAAAACACTAGGGTGTTGGTCCAGAAGTAGATGGAAAAGAGCGCCGCAATCTTTTACTTGAGCAGAAATTATCGGATCCTGAAACCCGATACACAGTGATGGAAAAAAATTGCCTTTGCTTATACTTTGCTTGCACCAAATTGAGGCATTATCTCGCTGGTGCCGAATGTAAAGTTGTTTGTCGACCGATGTGGTTAAGTACATGCTTAATGCTCCAATTATCAAAGGGCTTAATCGGCAAGGGCATACACTCATCGAAGTTTGATCTAACTTACGAATCTCCAAAGGTCATTAAGGGCGTGTATTGGCCGATTTCATTACGCACCATCAAGACATTAATTTATCGATTCTTTTGCCTTGGGTAATGTTCTTCGATGGATCGGTTTGTGAGAAGGGATGTGGAATCGGTATTTTTATTGTTTCTCCTGGTGGTGTCCCTTACCGATTCAGCGTTACTGTAGATTATGGATTGACTAACAATCAAGTGGAATACGAAGCTTTGATACAGGGATTGGAGTGGTTAATCCAAGCTGGTGCTATCGCTGTAGAGGTATTTGGAGATTCACAGTTAGTGGTTTTCCAGATGATCGGTAAATACGATTGTCATAGTGAATATCTTCGGGAATATTTGGAGAGAGCTTCTGATTTGGCTAAGTACTTTAGCATATATGCAATTCATCATGTTCCGAGGGCACAGAATTGTGAGGCCAATGATTTAGCGCAGGAAGCATCAGGGTATAGATTGCCGATCATGGAGTTGGAGCTTGTTCCGATTGCAAGTCTTGTTCCAGTTGGATGGCAGGCGGAAATTATCGGTTATCTCAAGGATCCTCGAGGAAAAACCGATAGGAAATTAAAAAGGCGAGCTCAAAGGTATGTTCTGATTGGCGACAAGTTATACTATCGGAGCTTCGATGGGATGTTACTCAAATGCCTGAATGAGGAGGATGCTAAAGTTGCAATCGGCGAAATTCATGAAGGTTTGTGCGGAACGCATCAATCAGCTTATAAGATGAGATGGATGTTGAAGCGTGGTTTGATATTTCGCCAACTATGGTGGAAGACTGCTTAAATATTACAAGGGTTGCAAAGATTGTCGGTTCGAAATATTCAAAGATGCACCAAATGGCTTATCTTACATCCGATCGTGAAGCCGTGGGCCTTTAGAGGATGGGGAATTGATATGATCGGGAAATATTTCCTTCCTCGCCCAAGGCATCGATATTTTGGTAGCAACGGATTATTTCACTAAGGGGTTGAAGTCGCACCATTGAAGAAAGTAATCGCATCAAGGGATTGACTTTGTTAAAGAGCATATAATTTATCGATTTGGGATTCCTCGACGATCACTACGGATCAAGGATCGGATTTATGTCGAGGCATTTCAAGATTATGCTCAAGTCCGGGATTACGACAATCAACTCATCACCATATTATGCTCAAGCCAACGGCCAGCGCGAATCTTCAAACAAAAGTGCCATAAAGTCGATCGCTTAAAAATCGATGAAAGGTCATGGGTTGGTATAATACTTTGGCGGATGCGCTATGGGCATATCGGATTGCTAAGCATGGAGCTACAAAAGTATCACCGTTTGAGCTAGTTTATGGTCAGGAAGCTGTTTTACCAGTCGAAGCGATCATCGGATCTACGAGAGTACAGGAACAAAATAATATAAAAGCCGATGATTATAAAAATTTGATGGAGGATAAGCTGGATGATATGGTGGCAATTAGATTAAAAGCTTTGGAGCATATCGAGCGTGACAAACAAAGGGTAGCTCGACATTATAACAAGAAGGTTGTACCGAAAGCTTTCGAAGTGGGAGAACTTGTATGGAAAACGTTTTTACCGATTGGTTCTAGAGATCCTAAATATGGCAAATGGTCGCCAAATTGGGAGGGACCGTTTAGAATCAATCGGATTATTCCTGGAAATACATATATCCTTGAGACAATCGACGGAGAAGTTTTCAGAAAGCAATTAACGCTAAGTATCCAAAAAATATTATCCTAGCGCTTGGGTTGGAGCTTGAGCCGAGATTTGTTAAAAGTCGATTCTCGTGAATCGCCTATAGATCAAGGAAAACCGCTTTCATACTTTGGCCATTTTACGGTATAATTTTACTCATTCAAAAAGCCGATTCTCGGTGAATCGCCTATAGTCTGGAATTTGATTCGTGATACAATTTTACTCAACACGTTGCTGTTGAGTAAAAGCCGATTCTAAAGAATCGCTTAGAGGATAAGAAGTTGATGAAATAAAAGCGATTATGTAAAGAAAATAGTTATTACAAAGGCACAAAGGCCTTGGTCGTTTTCGCCTCGAGGGGCGGGATAGAGCATTGTTCTAAAATCGGTACAATACCGATTCACACATCATAAATTTTTGAAATTTGGCTCGCAGGCCAATTACTCGCAGAATTCATGGATGGCGGCAGCGGCGCTGGTGATTGTGTCCCGGATCCGATTGATAGTATTGGTATCCTCTTCAGCTGATCCAGGGATGATCGGTATTTTCTTTTTCGCCTCCAATATCGCTAAGCCGCAAGCTTTTACTACGACGCATCGCCTCCTTGGTCACGATTTGGTCTCCTCAAAATCCGAGCGAGCTACGCTTTGGCTTTTTCGTCATAGCTTCTAGTTCCAAGGACTTAACCCTTGAAATTGCCTTGAGGTGGCGATCTTTGCCGATTCTGCCTCTTGTTTCAGCTTGAGGAGCTTGTCGCTCGGGATTTGGCGCCCCGGATCGCCTTTTTGAGTTCAACAAGATCCTTGAGGGCTTTCGCCGATGGAGCCGATCCAACCAAGCCGCCAAAATCGGACTTTTGGCCCGAAGAGATAGCAGCTGATGGTCAAGACACTTGCTCGGGAGAACCTCCTTGACGGAATCACTATTTCCTGATGGCAAGAGGATTGGCCAGAAAGTTTATTCATTGCTCACCGCCTCCTACATTTGCTTGAGTTTCGCCAGAGTGTCCGGAGAAAGCCGATTCTTTTTGGACGGTCGGTAAGTGAATCGATGATGGCGATTAAGCGACGAAGGTCGAATCACGAAGATAGGAAATCAAGCTCCTCGTCGAGCCAATCCATACCGGACGGGTCAAGTTGAGCTCATCGCCTTTCTTGCCGTCAGAGGTGATGACCCGCATGGACACCATCATATCTTGACCGGGTCACGAGGTTGAAACATGTACCGACAAAATATTTAAAGTTACAAGAGATCGGTTTTTGAAAATTGCGAAATGAAAGAAAAGGAACCGATTACGCTTTATGGGTTGAAGGCCGGAGGTGTCTCGAGAAGCCGTGGAGGAGCAGTGTATCATCCTTCTTGGGATGGGCGATGTGTCCCAAAGAAAATACCGATAAGATAAAAGTCGTAGGAATTGGTGTGGATTTGAAAAGGGATCAAGTGCTTATCGTGGTCACATACCGATTCGGGTATCGTGTACGACCTTTGAGATTTTGGCCTTTTGACGGATACTTTCTTCCTCAGGCCAGGTTCGCCTGTGGGTTTCCCTGTTAAGAGAAGGTCAGTGAGCAATCGGATAATTCAGAATTTTATATGAACGTCGATTATACCTCTTTTCTTCGGCTGAGAGGAGCTCTGGGCGAAAGCCGATGCGGACTTCGCTGTGGAATGTAGCTGGCCAGCCACTTCTCCAATGAGTTTGGCCTTGGGACGCTTGTCACCGCTCTGGAAGGGAAATAAACAAGAGGTCAGTAATCGGTAAAAGGACAATGTAAGTTGGCAAACACACACGTTAGTAACCTCGCTGCTAGAAGACGATGTATGTTTCTGAGAGTTTGTTCTTTCATCGTCTGAGTCTGATGAAGAAGGCCCCGATTCTGAAGAATTTTCTTCCTTATCTTCATCAGAGTCATCGGAATCGTTATTGTTTGAGCTGCTTGTTTCCGATTCCGAAGAAGCTTCTGCCATGCCAGCGATCTTTGGCCAGTTAGGTCTGCAAGTTTCTTTCTCGCCGCTGATTCGCTCGACATAGGTTGCACCCCGCTTTTGGTGGCATAAATATTTTTGGCGATAGTTTCCACCGCTATCGAATCCCGATGAAGTGTTGGACCACATAATGAACTCGATGGCATTTCAATCCAAATGGGCGCAGATAAAATACCGTAGTCGATTGAGAGTTCAAATCTTCTCGCGCTCACATGATATATAAAGAGATCGAATTTCCGCCTCGAGATTAAATTGCCGAGCAACCACAACCGGTGATAGAATTCGAGGAGGGCTTCCCGATATGGGTTCTCGTGCTCAAGATAGCGAAGAAGATGCTTGGAGAAATGAATTTTTAAAGCCGATAAGGCTTCACCCTCTAAAGTGTTGGCCAATCTAAAAATGAAGGTATCGGGTATCCGCCCGCATCATCAGACGGGTTGAACTCGCTCGCGCCATAATTCGATTCGCATATGGTGTAGAAAGCCACCATGGAATGGGAGAAGTCATATTCGCTAGGCGTCACAGGGCCATCGATATCATCTCGCCAGATGATCTACAGGGCTTATCATTGCTATCTAATCTTTTTCATTCGGAAATTTAGGTCAAATCCAGCCTCCTAAGGAGTTGTATATCCGAGCTTTAGGAACATTCCGATAAACCGTAGGGCCCGCTTAAGTTTCCAATCAATAGTCACTTTCTTTGAACACAGGCCTTCCCTGATCTCATTCATCATACGATAGGTGGCTCCCAGCAGGAATTTACCGATTGCTAATTTGTGACCTGTGGCAAGCGCTTCGGCTACCCCTTGATAAACATTGCTGGGACCGAGGGATTGTCCGCAGAAGAAAAACCGATCAAGCCACATATTCAGGAAAGCGATGTGCTCTTCATCTTCCACGTCGCCCGTCTGCTGGTGGGTGCTGATGTAACGCTGCCATCCAAAATTCTTCTCCGGGACCAACTTCAATGTGGTAGTCAGATCGAAAGCCGATAGCATTTCACCATCGGGATTTAGACCGGTTAGCATCGCTACATCTAAGAGTGTAGGGCTAATAGGTCCTGGTCGAAGAGGAACGCATTGGTCAGACGCACCAAAAATAAGTCGATGTCGCCATAAAGGGTTCATCCAAGGTGGTGGAGATAAGGAGAGAAGGATAGCACCGTAATTCCTAATTTGTCCCATTGCTTTTGTTTCGATTGTAGACCAATTAGCCGCCCTTATATCCCTTGATCGGACTAGGCTAAGACCTAAATGCCGATTTCCAACCTGACACTAAGCTTATCGGCAAATAAGGGAGTCTGCCACGAATGGAATATGAACCGACGATCTTGGTCTCCCATCGCCCCAAAGAATACAAAGCTTCGGAGTTTGAGTATGGAATCAGTACCTGAGACATGATGTCGATTGAAAGTTGGAGGGGTTGGTTGTGCGCTGATTGCTGAGGGCTCTGAGAATGCCGATGCGAGAGACGTGCGCGAGTAGGAGAGCGTGAAAGTGACGGCGAATGGGTGTCTATTTATAGGCATGGTAAAAATTAGGGTTTTACCGCGCTTTTCGGCGTTGCGGTTACAGCCCGCGTTGTTTGCTAGACTGACACGTGTTCTCGGAATGGGCTGAAAGCGAAGAATTACAAGGACAAAATTGTGAAATGTTCCAATATGGAAAATCCGATTTTAGGTTGAAAGTTCGGCTAATGAGAATGCCCATTGCCAAACTTAGGGGCATATGTTGACACCCAAATTTGGCAGAAAATCGGATATTCAAGGAAGTTTAATATGTTGGAATTATTGGGCCAGATCGAATAGGCTTCATCCAAGAAAGAGAAAGACATATTAAAGATACCGACGCAAAAGATTTCTAAGAGATACGATCGATCAAAAGCGCTGTCATGTAAATTAGGTCGACGCAGATCGACTTTGTAACACTATAAATAGGGCCTTAGGTCTCGATAGAAAGAAATCAATACTCAATACACCGTAACACTTTCTCGAATCCGATCGACCTCGCCGAAAAGGCTTCAACTAGCGTGTAGAGCTATCTTGACGGGATAATCGATTCTCTCCTTGTAACCCATATGTATGGTCAAGATCATGTTGATCTCATGTATACAAACCATGTTAGATCGTTTTGGGATATACCGATCTTTAACATGTTTTCGCATATTACACTGCCTCAATTTAATCGATCTGTAATGTGTGTTTATCTTGCAATACCGATTATCAAGTATCTTGTATGTTTTTTCCTCGAATCGATATATGCGATCGCCTCGTTAGATCGATCTTTGTGATGCCTTGTTTAGGATCTTGTATGCTCGATGTTTGCCGATTAGTATTGTTTTACTATATTAGTCTTAAATCTTATTATCGCTTATCGGCTTATACCTAAATTTAGACTTGAATATCGCCTTGGCCTCTAATTAACTGCTCAATCTATTCTTAGATTAATCGATACATTGATTATAAGTTTTTATCACTAATACTATATAAAAAATAACAAAAAGAAACAAGGATTTATTATCGAACGATATGTCGATTTCGCTGAGATATCGATCTCAAGTCAACCAAGGTTCTTAGAAGTGAGATAGAGACACGCCTAACAACCACGAACAAAGAACGTAATGTAAGATGTGGGTTTTTATCCCGTTCAGCCTCTCAGAGAGATAATAGCCCCACGCCCAAATTTTTTCTTTATATCAAAGAGAATTACAGTGCAACCCGGCGAGATCAAGCAGGTCTCTCATGAGTAGTATGCTAAAATCTATCGGCTAAGGTAAAACTCGTGTCTCTCTACACGCCGTAGGGCCCTGCTTATATAGTATAATAAACCGACCTACCGAGGAATATCGCCTGCTAACTACGAGATCGTGAACGAACTCAAGACATGCCAAATACATCCTACGGTAGATAAGGTATACCCTAGTCTTGGGGATCACGACTTACTCCAATCCGGAAACCACGTCCGGTCTTCACGTTGTCGCTAGAACTTTGTTCGAGACGGACTCAAACAGATCCCTTGACTGCTACACACCGTAAGCACCAGAGGCCGCTCGCAAGGTGCATATGGGCCGATAGAACCTTCCAGGAGCCGGGCCCCGTAGGTCCGCTGATCGGCCGCCGTGAGGGGCTATGGCAACGGGCCGTGATTTTATCCCCGATAACTAGCCCCCTGCACTCAAGTGGAAGGACTCACTAGAGGGGTCTTCCTCTTGAGACTCCAAGTCACAAAGAGGGAAATTTTGCTGCTACAAAGACATGTAACGATCGACCGAACAAGTTAAGGTTCAACCGAACAAGATGTGCTCGGACCGAACAAACCCGCCAAATACGAGCAACTCATGGCGCCGAATGGAATCGCTTCGCCGAAAGGTAGCACTCAACCTTCAAAGCAGACATAATCGAAAAACTAGCTGCTAAGCGTATTCCAACCAGAACTTCCTATCGCCAAGAAGGAAAATGACGACCGCTTTACCCAAATTGCTGCGGTAAAAACTAGTCGCTTGTGACAAAACCGCTGGCAGAGCCACTTACACGGACTATAAAGTACCTGCCGCCCACCACTTCGCCTCACGCCTTTCCTCTCTAAGCCCTAGTTCCAACCACGCCAAAGATCAAGCACCCAAACTCCACCACCAACCCCGCCGCCCAAATTTCTGGAACCGCTATGGCTAAGTTCACCCAAGACTAGCTCGACCGAGGAGGACCTGATGGTCCGGGAGGAGGAGGGCCACATCGACACCCAGAATGGAGGTCGCCGGAGAGAGGACACCCGAGCCGCCGAGGAGAGTTCACGCCAATAACAGCCGCAGACCGTCGCTGAGGTCTCTCAGAGCGACTTCTGCCGAGGCCTTCTTGAATATCACCGATTGAGGTGGCGAACCTCAATCCGAACTCCATCCTCCGTATGGCTGCCTTTTGCACACTGCGGCGAGGGCTATTCGGCATCGATCCGCCGGGGGCCGTTTCCACCATTACTACAAGAACGAGGAGCAGCCCGCCGCTTTGCCCGGTGCTACTACCTCAAGCTCGCCACCGCCGACGACGCGGCCAGACTCGCCCCACCGCCGCCACTCAATGGGCGACAGGGCGAGGTGGTTCTACAAAGAAGCGAGCGGCGACAAAGAACTCGCCTTCACCGAAGGCGCCGGAAGGAACATTAATGCCTCGCCGAGATGTCCGCCGAGGATTGGTACTGACAGGAAGATCGCTTCCTCGTGAGTCTCTGCTCACGCGCGGAGATCATTCGAGATTTCACAAATAACAGATCCGTCTGTCATGGAGAAGGCCCTATCCTTCTATAAGATAGAGGATGGAAGACATCACAAGGGAAAGCACGGTAAGTACCTTTAAGACTCGATTTTACATAGACTATTTCTTCCGAACAGAACTAATAATCCTTCGCGCGCAGAGAAGCCAACCGACGCACGGGTGACCGAAAGCGGTCGACGCCATGTCAAGGCAATAAGAAGGACAGCGAGGTCATCGGCGAGGTGGCGTGACACTGTCTGCCAAGAACGTGCTTTGTCCGCCGCATTTGAGGTAAATCATTTATACCCAAAAAGTTAAGTAAACTTGCACCGTTGTTTGAATGTTAATGTCCGCTTTCAAAACGCACAGAGGACCACCGATCCTTGAGGGATCGAGAGGAGCTCTCCGGTCCGAGAAGGAGAAGGCAAAGAAGGGCAAGGCCAAGACGCCACTAAGCCCAAGGTGGCGGCCGAGCCGACGCGTGAGCTCGCCAAGGCTTATGGCGGCCACCACCAAAGAGACCACTGTATGACGAGCGCACCGGTCAGAAGAAGCGGCTCATGGTCAACCCAAATGGAAGAGACCGAGCCCTCCATCCTCACCGAGCAAAGCGATTTAAGAGGTAAAGAACATGACCCTTGGCTTATATGCACGCCTGCAGTTCACCTGCTATATGGCGCGCTACAACAGTCGCCGAAAGCAGGGAGAGTCGAGGAGGAGGTCGCTACAAGAAGGAGAAACTTCGGCCAAGGGAGAAGAGTGCTCACCACCGAGAGCCGAGCTCATCACCACGTAACACCAGTGACCAAGGCTAACAAGCCGCTAAGGAGCCCCCGATAAGAGGCGGAAAGTTCCGCGATGAAGATCGATCAAGCCTTCCACGGCAGTGTATGTAGGAATCGAACTTTGATCTCTCAACCTTCTCGACCGCTGCTAGACTTAACGATCATCTCTTTTTCATCGCCTACCCAAGAGAGATCGCCACGACGACGCCAAAGCAGACTGAAGGATCGCTGCCGCCTCGAGCACCTACACTTGCATCGCGGGCAAGGAGGTCGGCGAGCCTCAAGGACAAGTCAAGGCGGCGTGGAGCTCGCCCCGCCAGTTCCAAATGAAGTACTGACGCTACCAAAGGCGCGGAGCTACCGGAGGCAGAAGAGGCGCACATGGGCGCCACTTGACAATGGGGCCAAGACGATGGTCTTGAAGTCGCTTCAGTGGGACCGAGCAGCCGGTCCCCGCCAGCACTTCTGTCAGAGGGCAGCTTACCCCTGAGGCGCAGGGGCGGAGCCCAAGAGGCCCATGGGGGTGCACAGGAACCCGGGCCCAAAAAAAATTTTAGTAGGGATTAGTTCCTATATGCCTTGTGTGCACCCCCTGGCCCAAGGTTTGTGCACCCGTCGGTCCAGCTATCCAGCCCAAGCACTCAATCGGCCAGCCCATTGGACGATGCCTGTAGGCTCTTCATTAGTTTGATGGGCCTGTGCAAGTGCAAGTACGAGAAACACGACTCCTGGTCTCCTACTCCTGGCTGCGCCTCATCTTCTTGTACCTGTACGGTCCCATCGCCGGCTCGCGCCTTGCAGCTCGCCGTCGCCTTGGCCTCAACAGAGATCGCCTTGTCGGTTCTCATCGTCGAAGCCTCCTCGCCTTGGCGGAGCCGCGGAGATCAGTGGAGGCTGTGACGCCCTGCGTGTCTGCGTATTCGAGATCTTTCCTGCTTTCCATCTAGCCGTGGGTATGTCTCATGTATATATTATTTAATTGCTAATCTATGATTAGTACGTATTCATCTAATTGCAGATTGTAAATATTTTATTTTTGTGGTCCATCGTCCAGTGGCTCATCCAACAATCCATCATCCGTGCAGTGCATATATGGCTAATGGCTTAGGTTACTGTGTTAGATTTTTTAATTAGTATGATAAGAGTATCAGCAAATCTCAATTGATTATGGCTTTCATTAGAATAATCTATAAAATATGGTAATAACTAATTAATCTTTATACGCTTTTTGTAGGTTGTGAACATGGACAGGTTTCTAAAAAGAAAAGAGCCGGAAAGTAGTGCTAATGCTACTACTGGGAATCCATGTCCGTAAGATCTCAATTGGGAAGAGGAGATCCAAGGTTGTGTTGTTCGCTCACACAGCCTATAGTTGAGAGATGCTTTTCGCCATGAGAATAGTAAAACTTATTTGCGCAATCGCATGGGTGATGAGTTCATGAGTGATAGTTTGATTTGTTACGTGGAGAAAGAAGAAATGAAGAAAGTCACCGATGATGCCGTTCTTCACCGCTTTATGAATTTGAAAGAAAGAAAATACTAAAAGGTAGCATTTGTATATTTATAAATTTAATTATCCTATCATCTTCATGTCATTTTAATTGATTATGTTCTTTTTTATAGGTCATTGAAGTATGATGATCAATTTTACCAATGTGCGCCTACTTTTTCCATGGTTCTTGCTTAGTTTCTTCGCTTCAGTAAGCATTTTCGTATTTTGTTGCTACTTTTATCACTGCTCATCTTCATTGATGTTGTGGTACTAAATTATCGACACTTAGAAATTATATGTAATATATAACATATTTATTATTTATATGTGTGCTTGTGTTGTGAACCCGTTAGTTTTCGCTTAGTTCCTTCAAGCAGCACCATGCTGCCAAACAACTTGCGGTGCTTTCCTGCAAAAGAATTCGATGAAACTTGATGCCAAGGAAATTCTTCAAGTGCATACTCAGGGAATAACAAAAAAGTCGATAAAAAAAAATGGCCCAGTGCAGATATAGGCCTTGTTTGTTTCAGATTAAATTAAATTAAATTAAATTAAATGAAAATTTGTTATTTTTGTATAAGCCAAATGATATAATGTTTTGTAGTCATTTTTATGGTGTTTTAAATAGTACTTCTTAAAGTTTGTAAAATATTTTTTTCATAATTTTTTGAACTCGTTAAAACGTATTTTGAGGGGTCACAAATTTACTACAGTAAAACACAACTCTACATTAATCTGAAACAAACAAGGCCATAGACAACTAGCACAATATTGAGGTGCATATATTCTATGCATGACTTGCCACGACAAGAGTTATATGTTGTAATGTGATGTTTTTTTGGCTGACTTTAACGGTGTCATGAGTTGGAAAAGGCATGCTTATTGTATTCTGATTACTTCCTTCTACACCAAGCCATCAATCTACTACCACCCTCCCCAACTCATCACCTATAAAAAGACGCCCCCAGCTCCACACCAATAAAACACCAACCCAAGTGAGGCGACGGGATTCTCTCGCGAAAGGTGGTGAAATCCCACCACCGTGAGCAGAAGAGTTCCCCGAGCAGTGTCGAGCAAGTCGCCCCGCCTGTGGAGCAACGGCGCCACCCAATGGAGGAGTGGGCTCGCCAAGACGTCGGGCGAAGAGAAAGAGTAAGAGGAGAGGAGCGCTGGGACGAAAGCGCCGCCTCACGCCTCCCGCTTCCCGAGCGGTGCGCGCTCCTCAAGAAGAAGGAGCGAATAAGGCAATGACGGAACAACGCACTCTGTTCATCCCGACGAAGCGGGCTTCGTGACGATAGCCTCGAGGACCGCCGCAGACCACTGGTTGAGGCATAGGCTTGGCGAGGTAAACTCCAAGGCCAAACCTTGTTCGGGCTTTTAATCAGACATCGCAAAGCGCTCAATTGATCTTCTCCTCGTGTCTTTAGGGATACCATGGCGAACTCGAGGATGGGGTCACCATCGAACGGCCGCCAGATCGCGCCCCTCCCGAGCATCTCCAGACGGGGATCTCGGGCAGAGCGCTCAAGGCTGCCCAAAGCCGAGCCTACCAAGGCGAAAGCGAAGAAGCTCAAGGCCAAGTCGACCAAGGAGAGGTATTCCTCCGAGGCTCTTCTAAAGGAAGCCGAGGAGCTACAAGAAGCCGTGGAAGGCGAAAGCACCGCGAGGAGAAGCCGCCGCACGGTGGCTTGAAGAGCAATTTTGCCGACGCTGGCCCCATCGGCGTGAACCAGCCACATGCCATGGGCCAAGAAGCTCAAGGCTCACCGCCAAGGAGGAGCAGACATCCGAGGACTCTGTGCTAAAATATCAACCCCGCGGGCTTTACAGAAGAGATCGAGGAGATGTGCGGATGGCGCGAGGGCGATCACCGCGAGAAGAATGTCAAGGAGCTGGACGAGCACTCAAGACTGCCGAAAGGCCGAAGTTAGCTGTGAGCGAGGCTCGACCGACCAACCGCGGCCAAGACCAAGAGGTCGAGGCTCTCCGCAAGGCGACGGAGCAGGCCGAGCAGCAAGGAGGAAGCCGATCGCCTCCCGAGCCGAGGCCGAGAGGGGTTCAAAGCCCAAGGGAAGTCCCAAGCTACAAGGAAGTGATCGAGGAGCTCAAGGAGCAACTCGCTTAGGTAGTCAGAGGGTCAGAACCCATGAGGGACTTTTGTACCAGAATTTTGTTAATAAGATTTACCCTTTTTCCCCGCAAAGAAAGAGCAGCAAAAAGACAAGAACTAACAAAACTAAGAGAAAAGCTTAATGTCACTGCTTGTAATAAATACTGTGGTACAAAGAGTCCCGAGAAGGCCAAGAGGGCTCCCACGCTGCCAAAGTGACGAAAGCAAGGCCCCAACAAGACGGGCGAGCCTCTCTGGAGGCCAAGAGGGCTCCCCACAAGGCATGAGCCCCTCAAGGCCAAGAGGGCCCCACGCCAGTCGGGCGAAAGCAAGGCCCCAAGCTACATGCAGCCCCTCAAGGCCAAGAGGGCCCCACGCCACAAAGCGGGCGTAGCAAGGCCCCAAACAAGATGGACGAGCCCCTGAGGCCAAAAGGGCCCCACGCACGTGGGGCGATCAGCCCCAAGGCATGGGCGAGCCCCTCTCAAGACGAGGCGAGGGCCCCACGCGCCAAAGGGGGCGTATGAGCCCCTCTCGAGACGCAGGCGAGGGCCCCACGCGCCAGCGGGCGCGCGCAGCCCCTCCGAGACCAGCGAGGGTCCCACACGCCAGTGGGCTCGCGGCAGGGAATGTTGCGTATGAGTTCTTCGGACGGCGGCTCTCCGCCGGCGACGGCTAAGCGATTTAATGAGACATCACGCTACCGACAGACAACAAGGCATGATTAACGCCACAGGACCCCTCGCAAGTCTCGAAGCGGCCGCCACCGCGGGTACGTAAGAATTGACCGCAGAGAGAAGGTTTGCTTGAGGAGGCCGCCTGCAGAGGAGCAGCAGGCCCCACCCGCAGCTTCATCGGTGGACTGCGGGTCGAGGTCACTTATGGCACGCGAGGGCGAGCTGCCGGGCGCAAGCAGCTGCACGCTGCCTCTTCTGTCAGGTCTTGTCGCAGTATCGAGAGTATCTGATCGCTTACCCCATCGGCCTCTCCGCCACCCCAAAGCTTGTATAAAAGGGAGGAGAAAGGGAGGGGCACGGAGGTGGCGAGGCAAAAACATTGCTCTAGCAAGCACCTGAAAACACATTCCCATTCAACCACAATCGTAAAAGAGCTAAGGCTCAGCAGAGTAGGACTATTACCCGCGAGGGGTCCAACTCGGTAAATCATGAAGTCGCTTCCTTGTTGTGCCTCGACGCCAAATCGAACCGAGCTTGATCGAGTTGGCTAGCGCCTAAAAATCTGACCAGGTGTGATCCGCAGCGGTTGAGCTGAGAACACGCCGCTGGCGCGCCAGCTAGGGGAGCGCTTAGCATCGGTTCAAGCTCTTCACCCTTCTTCAAAGCGGCGATGGCGAGCAAAGAATTCCGATGGAGCAGAAGCGGTTGCTAGAGCCGCGACCACGAGTCGGCCGCGCGATGGCGGATCACCCGGCGGTAGCCGCCCGCCTAGGGTCTGAACCCCGGCGTAAAGCACCGCCTCGCCAAGCTTAGGTGGCTCGCCTTGAGGAGTGCACTCAAAGACGTAACCTCCATGCGGTCGTGGCCTTGTTGAAAACCCACCTGCCCGGTGACTCGACTTTCACGGGCGCCGTGGTTGGCTAGCCTTGGCCCAACATGCCGACGCTGGCCGCGGGCGGTGCAAGTTTCGGGGCGGGGAACCGTGTTCTGCCCTCCTGTTTTTTGTTGCCCTCGCACTCCTCTCGCAGATCTCCCCGTGAGGGGGGGGGGCTAAGACGACAAGAGCAGCGCGATTTCACGGGCTCGGCACGGGCAAGGCAGTGGTCGTGGATCTCCTGGTCCCATCTCGAGGACCGCCACTTGCTACATGGAGAAGACTCATGGACAAGCTCCGCAGGGTCATGACCGAAGGCTGCGATCACATTGCCCGCCGCACGCTGGGACCAAAGAAGAGGGTTTCGCAGAGCCGCCTGCCAGCCGAGGGTGGCGTCAGCCGCCAGGCGACGGGTGGCGGGCGAGACTGCTCAGAGCAGGAGGCTCCTCGACGCCGGTGCCGCGCTTTTCTAAGGAGTTGCGCCGCCATCCAGGGTTTCGGGAACGGTTTCGGCCCAAATTTCATCGAAAAGTATGACGGCTCCACTAACCCTAATGAGTTTTTGCAGATCTACACGACGGTGATGCACCGACAGAGGGTTTGGGAAGGTTCGCGAACTACTTCCCCATGTCCTCACCGGCGGGCCCGCCAGGGCTCATGAACCCGCCCCGAGTCCGGTAGGTCATGGAAGGAGCTTCTGAGTCTTTCGCCATCAATTTTCGTGGCACCTTCGAGCAGCCCGGTAGAAGACGACTCCACAACGTGGGAGCAGAAGAAGGAGAGAGCCGCCGCGACTATATTCGGGCGCTTCACCAGTCCGCAACACCATCCCCGACATCTCCATCGACGCCGCGGGTCACGCAGATTCAGAGAGGCGCCGAGACCCCAAGGTCAAGGAGAAGATGGCCACCCGCAAGATCAAAACAACGGAGGAGTTTTTCACCTTGGCGCACAAGTGCGCCTTCCGTGCCGAGGCTCAGATTCCGCCCGGCCGCTGGGCGGGACACCATGGTGGCGAGGCCGGACTCGAGGAACCCCGCAGCAAGGACAAGAAGAAGCGCGCATGCCGAGACCGGCAGGTCATGGTCAGCCGAGAGCGACGACGACGACGACGACAAGGCCAACAAGAACGGGCGCGCGGCAAAAAGAGGAGGAGGTCGCGCGCCGGCGGCACGGGCCCTCGTAGGGCGGCCGAGGCGGGCGGTTATGGCGATCGCTGTGGTCATGACGGCCCTCATGCGATCGCGACGAGGGGCGAGACTGCTTCTCGTGAGTGGGACTCAAGGCCCATCGCCCCATTCACCGCAATAACTCCTACAACTTGGCGATTGCCATGAAGTCAAGAAGATGGTGGACAAGCGAAGTCCACGAAAGCGCAGCTTACAAAGAAGAAAGCGCCCCGCAAAGGGCAAGGCAAGGAGACGGCTTCGCTGGCTTTCAGCAAAGTGAGCGCCGGTTGCCGCCATCCACGGGCGGTTCGCCACATATCCGCCCCACGCCAGCTTTAAGCGCACGACGAGGGAAGTGTTTGCCGCCGCGTTCGGTTTTGGGTCAAGAAGGCACCGGGCGTGGTCGCGAGCACCGATCGCGTCAACAAAGCCGATCACCCACCAAGACCACGCCCCGGCATCTCCCCGATCGTGGTTGCACCCACCGTCCTAATGTAAAGCTAGGGCGGTGCCGGTAGACGAGGAGTTCTCAACCTCCGTCCGCCTCGCCGCCACGGCGCCCAGATCCAAAGCAAGCCGGAGCTTCGTCCGACACTCCTGCTTCTTCGCATCGCCCGGGCCGAGTCCGCCTGGGCGCTGCCTCCCCTGACGCTTTGAGGTTCGGCAACTTCCGCACCGAGATGCTCGAAGTTCGAGGTGGCGACTTCGACCTTTCACAACGCCATACTAGGGTCGGCCGGCGCCACCGTTCATGGCGGTTTGCCACTATGCGCATATGGTGGTGAAGATCCCGGCCACCGCCCCATCGTTTGAAAGTGGATCGCCTGAGGCGCCCGGCATGGCTAAGGACGCTCGCTGGCGGGGCGACGGTGCCTGTAAGGCCGAGGCTTCGACTGGAGCTCCTCCGGCGAAGACCCGCTTTCCCTTGCTCGGCGGAGGTTAAGGCGGTCTCCCGAAGCGAAGTCGCACCGGGCGAAGACCGCTCATGGGGCGCTTCTCGCCGCCAAATAGGAAAGCGCTGCCTCCTTCTCCAGGGCCTAACGCAGACGTGTTTGCGCGGCAACCGTCCGACATGGCCGGGTCCCTGGAGGTGATTGAGCACAAATTGGCGACGCTTCCAGCGCGATCGTCATGCGTAAGGTCCGAAGCGGGTGGAGCGCCGTGAAGTTATCCGCCAGAGGTGGACAAGCTTTATATGGGGTCGCCCGCAGTTGTCGCCATCACAGTGGCTCGCGAACCCCGCCTCGCTAAGAAATCCAACGGGCGCCGGAGGATGCGCGGACTTCACCGACCTCAACAAGGCGTGTTCGGCGATCCATACCCACGCCTCGTGACGATCTCATCGCCGACTCAACAATAAGTGCGAGCAAACAGGTTTTATGGATGCGCATCGGTACCACCAGATTAGCATGGTCAAGAAGATGAAGACAAGATCGCTTTCGCGGACGCCTATGGGCCTCATCGCTATACAAGGATGGCGCTCGGATCAAGAATGCGGCCCAACCTATCGTGAGGGCCATGATATAGCTCACCGCCCCCAAATAGGGCGCTAAACTCGAGGTATGTCGATGATCCGTGGTGAAGTCCAAGAAGGCGAGGAGTTGATCGCCACCTAGAAGAAACCTTCACCAACCCGAGGAAGCACTCGATCAAGCTTAATCCAGAAATGCGGTTCGCTGCTCCGCTGGTAAACCATCGATTCCTCGCCTCCCAGAGGGGGATTGAGGCTAACCTCGACAAGATCGCCGCTGATCGAGAACATGAAGCCCCGACGCGACTTCGGGCAGATGCAAGTGTTTGTGGGTCGCTTGACCTCCCCGCCGCATGATAGCTCGCCTGGGGATAAAAGTCTCCCATCGCCAAGCTCCTAAAGAAGACCAACCAGCCGAGGGACGGCGAGGCGCAGGAGGCGCTCGACGGTTCAAGAAGTATCTCACCTCCCGCCAGATCGGGTCGCCTGCACCGTGTGAGCCACTGATCCTCTATGTCGCGGCGTAACCTCAGCGGTCACAAGGTGTCGGCGGAAAGAGAAGGCGTCAAATACCCATTTACTACATCAAGAAGGTCCTCCACGACGCCAAACAAGGTATTCACAAAGACCGTGAAGATGCTCTACGCCAGGTCGACGGCCCCGAAAGCTACGCCACTACTTCCAGGGCGAAGTCACGGTGTTCACTAAGTATCCTTTATGGAGATCCTTGAACCGCGAGGCGACGGGTCGACGCTGCGGGCTATGGAGTTAGCAGACGATCTCAAGTTCGCCCCCCGAACGCCATCAAAGGGCAAGCTCGCGCGAGTTCGCCAATGAGTGGACTCGGTGGACACCGTAAGTCAAGACACTTCAAAGACCTCGCCGGGACTCTCTTCTTCGACGGCTCATTCCGGCCGGAGGGGCCGGAGTCAGGCCGCCCGGTGTCTCCCATCGGGCGATAAGTCGTCCGCACCGGTGGTGCTGGACTTCGCGCCACCAACAACGCCGCGAGTATGAAGGATCGCCGCCGGCCTGTGGTGGCTTCACCTTGGCATCCGGGCCACAAGTAAAGGCGATTCTCTCCGGGTCATCAACCAGCGCAGGAAGGATTTCACCGCCGATCCCGCTATGGCGGCTCTACCCGCGAGGCGCGCCGGCTGAGCGGCACTTCGAGGGTTTGGCTTGGCACGCCCTCGCCGCGATAACTACATGGCGGATGAATCGCCCCTGCATTGCCTCGCCGAGGGCACTGCTCCGGCCGGGTCTTTGAAGAAAGACTTACGCGCCGTCTGCCGCAGCCTTCAATCTCGGCGGGACGACGCTTCGACGCAGCCCCACTTCGAGGAGACGCCACCGATCTCGCCGCAGCCCCGCTGAGGGAGGAGGCGAAGAACCGCCGAGGCGTTGAGACGAAACGCCAAAGCCAGCGTGAGTACGCTTGTGACAATGTACGTAACGCCGCCACACTCGCCCGGAAGGTCGCGGATGGATCCGGATCTCAGCCTACCGCGGATGGAGTGATCCCCGACGATGACGCTGGCCGGTCGAGAAGATAGCGCGAAGGCTGCCGCCACGCCCGTAGGTCGGGACCAGACGCTGTGGCGTTAAACGGAGTTCTACCGGCGCGCCAATCGGGAAGCGGGAGTGAAATTCTCCGAGATCCATGGAGGCATGCGCGGAGCCATTCAGGGGCCGCGTTGGTTGGGAAAGCTCGCCATGGTTTTATTGGCCTATCGCCTCCGTGATGCCTTCGAGCCGTGAGGAGATGCGAGCGCGCATTTTCATGCTAGGCAGGTCCACCGACCGCCCAGCGCCGCAGCATCTATTCCGCCTCTTGGTCGTTTCGCGTCCGGGGCCGGATATTCGGGGTCGCTCACGGGCGCACCGGAGGATACACACATCTCGCTCGCCGCCATCGGCAAGTTCACTTAGCGGGTTGAAGCCTCGCTGTCCCGCGATCACATCCGCAATGCTATCAAGTTTATGAAGAGCATCTTCGTCCGGTTCGGTCGCCAATGTAATCATCATCGACAACGGCGCCAGCTTCAAAAGCGCTGATTTCAAGATTGGTGCGTAAGAGTTGGGTACCAAACGTGCTTCGCCCGCTGCGCATCCGAAGAGCAATGGGCGTGGAGCGGCGAACGCGAAGTACTAAAGGGCTCAAGACAAGGGCGCTCGATCGCTCAAGAAGCGCGTAAGCGCCGGGTCAAGAAGTCCCCACCGGTTGTGGACGCCGCGACAACTTCCAACAGAGCCACCGCGACCCTTCTTCCCCGTGTATGGCTCGAGGGCGTAAGCCCCATCGTAGCTCGCCTTCGCTCCCCTGGGGGTGGCGCGCGTCAGCGAAGACCAAGACTTCGACCGCGCCAGATTTAAGTGAATCTCCGGAGGAGATCCGAGACAGGCGGCGATCCGCCGCCAAGTAAAGAGGGCGCCGCGCCGCTATCGCAAGGCATGTGTGTGAGAACACGGCAGCATACACTGCTCACAAGAAGATCCAAGCTGCAGCGGGCGCAACAAACTGCTCCCCCCGTGGAGGGCCCTTCAAGGTGGTCTCGGGCCTCCGCCCAGTTCTGGCCAGTCAGATTCGAGGATGGTCGCTAATTGGCTTAACACTTGGAACGCCGAGCAGTACCGAGAAAGTTCTACCCGAGGTAGCAGCTCTAAGCTTTTTTTTCGCCTTCCTTGGAGCCGAGGCGAGGTCTTCTTCCTTCACCGTCACGGTCTGGGTCAAGGCTGTACAAAGCCATCTTCAATAAGAGATAAGTTCTGCCTCCTTGTGGGCATCTGCTTTTTTCTACCAAGTCCGTTAGAAAGCATTCGCTGAAAGTCAGTAGCTTAAAAAGTACTTAAGGCGATGGCCCTTAGTTGCAAGGATTTAACGCGATTTAGGTATACATGAAGGCGGCTTTTGACCAGGCGGTTCTAGCCTGTGTGTCTGGCTCGCCTAGGCACGCGCCAACAATAAGTAACCGCGACTAGACCACTCCGAAGCTGTTCTCGCCACGCCGACGCCCTGTGGTCGGTTCGCAAAGAGGCCATAAGGGTTGAAGTAACCAGATGCCCGAGGAAAAAGCGCCACTTTCAATGTAAAAGCTCGGCTTAAAGTTTTTGGCGATCGCTGGCTTAGCCTCGGAAAAGGTCTCATAGGAAAACATTCTACCAAAGTCGGTAGCGAAGTACTTTATGGCCGATGGCCCTTAGTTAAAGGCAACGCTATAACTTACGCCTGTGCGAGGCGGCGACGGAAGGCGGTTCTAGCCCGGTGTGTCGGCTTCGGTTCAGGTAACGCGCCAACAATGGCACCGGCGACTAGACCACTTCCTGAAGCTGCCGCCGCCACGTAATGTTTAAGTCGGTTGCGAGAGGCCATAAGGGTTGAAGTAACCAGATGCCTAAGGAAACAACAAATACTTCAAGCAGTAATCGCTCACCTAAAGCCTTTAGGTAAGGTGCTCCAGCTCAATTCCGCGTTAAAACCAGCGTAAGTTCAAGTGAGACTCACAACAAAAGAGCAAAAGTTTGTTTGCATTGATAGGCAACGCTATAAGGCAAAAAGACAGTGAGTCTCGCTTCCTCGCTTTCCGGCACCGAGCTGCACCACCCATCATGGATACGCGGTCGGCAAGTCAACTCGCTACCGCTTCAAACCGGTTCAACCGGGCGCTGGCATTCTTGGCGGGCGCCGAGATCAAACGCGGCCTCGAGCAAGACAGTTTTCAAGATGAACTGCGCCGCTTCGAGAGCGCTTTGGCGACCGCTTTCGACTGTCTCGTGTCCGGAACGCCACCGGAAGACCGCACAGGCTGCGCGTTTCGCCCCACGGCGCCGGCGCATCGCAGCCAGCTGCCTCTCCAGCAGGGGCAAGGTAACGCCCAAAGGATGCAGGCGCCCCCGGGCGCAGAGGCGGTACGCAATGATGTCGCGTAGGGTTCGGAGGCGCCGGTGTTCAAAGTGAGGTCTTCGATTCGCATGGCGGTTGAGGCAATGGGGCGGCTTGGCCGCCGCAGCCTGCGTCACCGCCTTCGCGGGCGTTTCTGG